>JAYMFT010372213.1:0-21489 GCA_038088735.1 Panulirus argus
TATATATATATATATATATATATATATATATATATATATATATATATATATATATATATTATTTTTTCATATTGTTTTTATACAGAATATTTTTCACTTTAAGTTCTCGATTGGAACTCAAGTTTCTGGGTGCTTAATTAATCAGTTTTTCGGATTTATTTCAGCTGAGACCATGAGATCATCGATGGATATTGCCTAATATCAATTTAGCGAAACAAAGACCATATGGTGAATTCATCCAACGATTGACGCCTCAATTGTATGGAAGGTTCGGTCGTTGACGGTGAACTGATGATACGAAGCAAGCTTGAGTCCAACGCTGATTCCTTTCAACGACAGACATTTCAAGAGACTGAGGGGAGAACGACGGGGTTACGTTCTCGACGATCTGTCGTTACTGCGATACGGCGAAATGTCGTTGTACGAGGCATTCAACTCCTCATGTCATACAGAGGAATGCATTTCAATCCTTCCTGACACAGAAGAGTCTGGTTAAAATTGAAGGGAAAGGTACCTACAGGTGTTTACACAGTATTATCTATAACTCTATATCTCGACCAGCCATGGGACTCACGGTATGCCAACTGGACACATGAGGCATCAAACAGCCTGGTATATCAGACCCATGTAGTACTGCTTGGTTCACATACTAAACCGCAAGGGTAGAGGAAGGCCCTGGTAACCAATTATAACGTATAAATATTTTCATTTCGTGGT
The DNA here is from genome assembly GCA_038088735.1 of Panulirus argus. NCBI lineage: Eukaryota > Metazoa > Arthropoda > Malacostraca > Decapoda > Palinuridae > Panulirus > Panulirus argus. The sequence goes on from JAYMFT010372213.1 coordinate 718, forward strand.
TCATATCACGTGAAGGAGGTTAGCATCGAGCACTGAGTTATACAGATTTCCTGTCATCGTAGGAAGAAAATAGGTTGACCCGTAAACTAAGACTTCTTCCCAGGTATCTAGATGATGCTGGCAATGTCACCTGTTATAGATGCCAAGAGGAAAGTGGGAAGAGATCACGAGACAGGGTTGGTAACTCTCCTCTCCTGGCCAAGTTAGACTAGACACTTGTCTCGGTACAGAGCCGACCGACTCTATTTTTTTCTTAGGCCGTGGCGAGGAAGGAAGCCTCCCTGTTCCGCATCAAACCCTCGTTTCCTCACGGTGAGGCATTGCCTCACATCCTCACCGCGGCATCTCTCGTCCGTTCTCACGGGCCGCCTCTCCTTCACGAACACGTCCCCGACCACGGCAGCGTTCCCAGTCCGGCATTGGCCTCATGGTTCAGCGTGAAGAGCTGCGTGTGTGTGTGTGTGTGTGTGTGTCTCGCCACCACCACCACCAGCCTGACGAAGCAGCAGCAGCAGCAGCAGCAGCAGCAGGAGCGTGATGACCTCTGCGTCAGTATCTCGCCAGACGTCGGAGCGTGCGGACCTCTGGCCTCCTCCTCCGCCGCTGCTACTGCTGCTGCCGCCGCCTCCCACCTCTCCCTCTGAGCGGCCAGCGCCTCCAACACCGCCACAGTCTCTCCCCAACAGACTTACTGAGTGCGAACAGACTCTTGCTCTGTGTGAACCAACGACACATAAGTGAAAAGTGACTTTTTAACGGTGAAATACGTATCGACACATATCCCTAACTGCTGAGAATTCCGAGTGAATATAATTCTGGAAAAAAAAAAAGAAAAGACTTCTAGTATTCACGAAATATTCAAATGACGGAAAGGAAGAAGTTGGGTTTGACATGCACATCTCGCAGGGATCTGTCGCTGCTGTGATGATGGAGAAGTTTGCCCCCCGATCTCTGTAGATGTAATTCTCTCTAAAGGGGGGCGGCGTGAGGCGACGGCTGTGTACAGAGTGACGTTGAAGTGTGATAATGATGTCGCCTTGCCTCTGTGGTCGGTTTTAAATTGCTCGCACACTCCACTAGCAATCTTTCTGTCTGTCACTGTCTCTTGTCTCTCTGTCTATCTGTCTGTTTGTCTGTTTGTCTGTCTGCCTGCCTGCCTGCCTGCCTGTCTGTCTGTATGTCTGTCTCCCTCTCTTAGCTCTTTTCAACGTAAAACCGAAACAAAACTCTCTTTTTAAACTCTCTGTGTCTGAAACTCTTACTTTTAATTACACAATTAGAAAAGTTATCTGGAAATATCGGAGAAAGATCAGAAGCGTAGAATGGATATTATCTGGCTAAAATAAAATCATCGCATGTATATGAATTATTCATTTATTCACATTGAAGCATCTTCTTTTGCTAGACAGAGTCTGTGCCTGCATTTATACATTCATGATAACGTTTAATAACTTCACGGTGAAGAATATTCGGAACCGGCACATTCATGTATCTAGAGCGCGACTGGGAACATTTATCTCGTAATAATTCTTGTTACTGGCAAAAAAAGAATAATCGAAGCAGTAATTCTGTAATGAAGAAACACACACACACACACACACACAGAAATAATTACGGCTATTTAAGAAACTGATTTAAAAGACTTTGTGAGTTCCCTTAAAAATTAAAGAACCATGTTTATAGATTTTTATCGCACGACTGCAAAGATCATGCCGCAGCTTTTTATAGTCTGGCAACGTCGTCTGCAAAACAAGAGTCGTCGTTGTAGTCGTCTTCCGTCCTCTGCAAACAACATCGTCGTCGTCTTTGTCGTCTGCAAACAATTTTGTCATCGTCATCTGTCGCCTGCAGACAATCGGTTCCCGAGTTGTAACTTCGGCGTCCACCAACCGATTGTCCACAAATCTTAGAACAATGACACTTGCTTCAAAATATAAAGGCCAACTTCGGCTCCGGGAATCTCTGAATCCTTTACCGTTCCTGGAAAAAAAACATATGAGCCAAAAAAATGGGCCAACTTTCTTCAGAAGCGATCTAAAGTAATATGATGCAGTATATCATACAAATCGCATCGGAAATGAAAAGTGAATCGTGATAGTTATAAGGATCCCGTCCGTAACTGATGAGAAATAACGGGTTAAAACTGAAGCCTAGTCTTCGGAAAAGTTATAACATGTCGTATAAGACGTCGCTGAGGTCATGTCACGTTTCTAACCACTGAAGCGAAACTGCTCTCCTGAAACTCTTGTCTATAAATGACGAGAAATGCGAATTCACTGAACTCCATCTGAAAAGGTGGTGGGCGACTATTTTTCAGAATAATTAGGAAAAGATAACGGTCTCATTTAAAGAGATATTGACCCGTTGAATCACCTTTGTCAATTCTTACTCAAAATTATCAAAAAGTAAACTATCGAAGGAGTTATTGAGGGAAATGGGCTCTAAGATCAGACAAGGAAATGAATGGATTTTGTTTTGAGACAAGAAGCCACTGTACTCTGACATCAGAAGCGGGATGGAACCTGCCCTAAGAAAAAGGAGGGTGATGGACTCCCTTTTAAGAATTGGAGGGGAAGGAACCCGAAGCTATGGCAAAGAAAGGAAAAAGTCGATATTAGCATGAACGGTTGGAGATTCTGAGCGACCTTTTGAGACAGAATCATACTGGTCCAAGATTTGATTGAAATATATAATACCTACAACTGATGGAGTATGAAGCAAGCATCATACTAATACTATCTCTTCTGGGGTATCACTACTACTTCTGTCTACTCTAGCCACTTTATGTTTATGTTACCATCTTTAAGTTACTTTGCTTAGTATATATCATCTGTCGCCTTTCCCATTAGCTATGCCTTGCAATCCATTTACAACTAGAGGTACGAAAGGTATCCATCCTCCAGACTAAAAGGCTAGCGATCTATTCATAAGTATGAAAGGTACCCATCTCACTAACCACAACAATCCCTTCTCTTCTTACACTTCAAACTGAGAACCCTTCACATCAAAACGTCATGCACTGAGATATAGATTTGCTTCTCCCATACTTGAACGAAAGGCCAATTCGCTCATTCCTCAATCAGCTCTTTGGCATTTCTCATTTATGATACTTTCAGGATGTCTCCAACGATTCCTTCAGGGTCATTTCAGTATATTTTCCCTTCTACAGTTCAGTATATAACACACATAGTTTTATAATAATACATTTACACAACGACATTCGTACAACAAATGATGACCGGTCCTGTCAATATGAAATCCTTGAATTCACTGCATTGTAACTTACCTTTTTCTCACTAATTCCTTGCTCGACTTTGACACTTAACTGACGTATAAACGTATTCCCCTTCCCACTGAATCTTATATCTGTAGAAAGTATATTATATCTATATCAAATTTCTCATTTTTCCTTTGAATAGGAGTATTAATGTAATCTTGAGAACGCAGCGTTTGCTCTGTCATCTGCAACGTACTTTATTCAAAGGCTTTCGTTTTTCTTGATAATTTTCTCATTATTTCGTTTAGTCGTAGAGTCTTCATCACAAAGCGTGAGTCTTACACTCAGAGTCTCTGTGTCCTTCTTATCTCAACATTTCGCATTGAAATAATTTTCTTACGTTCGATTCAGAATGTTGTCCCTTCTTCTTTCTCATTCATATTTAGTGATAAGGTCGACGCAATATATGATATCCCTTGACTGTAGCATTTCATAACATTCACAGTTTTCCTCAATTTTTCATTCCTAATTTTCCTATTTCTAAACCAAATTACGACTGCTACTATAATCATATTAAAATTTAATTCCTAGTTTCACAGCAAAATTCAAAACTAATCTTGTACCTTTTTTCGTTTTTATGTCACTTTTTTTTCTTTTTTTAGCTCTCTTTACGTTAACTTTATAATTCCTGTCTCATGCTCTTCACTAAATAGGTTCGTGGCGTGAGCACGAGGGAGTTAGTTAGTTAACGGTAGATTCTTACTGCTTTACCCACCCCTGGTGTAGCGTTGGGTGGACTCATCTCACTGTAGGTCTTAGGGGGCCACCAGTGTAGGAGACAAAGACCACGGCTAGGGAGGTAAAGTGGGCCTTGATCTCTGAGACACCACCAAGCAATAAGCACTTACGAATAGATATTTCCCAAATCAATCGTTACTCTAGTAATTTGTAAATCATGAGTATCTGTGTCAAAATAAAAAGGAATCAAAACAGCAACAGGCTACTGGGTCCTCTCGAGGCTACTGATAATGGCAGAGGAGATCAGAAACACATTTTAGAGCGGAGAGATATGAGAAGAGCAAGTAGATGACTCTAGGAGAAAATGCCTGTAAACGTTTTTAACTACGGGTGCGCAAATAACGTCAGCTGTAAACTCGAAACGACCAGTTCCCTTGGCTTGGTTTTAAAACGCATTTATGACATTGCTTTCATCTCTTAAAAATGCTTCCACTCCAAGTAACGACATCACGTCAGATTTGCCATGTACGTCATGAAATGCGAATTTCAATGCTCATTACCTTGCGGTATATTCGACATGATGCAGATTATATAACCTCTTAAAAATCCGCGCTGTATTACATACCTATATAAAACACCTCAGATATTTTGTTCCGCTAATTCTAACATATTGTGTTCCAAAATCTCTTGACATATTATGCCTCACCGACGTCCCCACACATATCTCCTTTCTATCAACAGACTCATACAACACGTTCTTCTGTTACTCTGACACATAATCTGGTCCACAGGCATCCTCAAATATTTCGTCACACAATCCCTATCACTGGAATGAGAAAACCAGGAACTATGCTAAAACTGCTCGTAAACTAATAGTAAAAAGAGAGTGTCATTTAGTCTGAACATGACTTTTTTAACTTAGAAGAGAAAGGAAAAGCAGATATAGATGCAATAAGAACATGCACCTCTGGATGGAATGAAATGGACAGCTGCTACAAGTAAAAATCCACGAGAGAAGAAAATATATATATATATATGCTTCCAACTGTTCGAGTTCCTCAACAGAAGGAAAAAATATAAAGTGATTGTTTAGAAAACCACCAGCAGAATAACACGAGCCAGGAGACAGAAGAAAGGCACAGTTATCTTCAAACGAACTCTGGACTGGAGATAATTTTTAGTCCACTTCTGCCTCCACTGTGAAGTCACGAGTCCTCCCTCCTCCTTTATCACCTTTGTCCTTTTTTTTCTTCTTGTAGTCTCCCCCCCCCCCCATCTCTTTCGCTCTCTGTCTCTCTCTCCCTCTCCCTCTCTTTCGCCTTGTCTCTCTTTACACTCACCAGCCCCAACGCCTCTCACTCGTTAGTCCTTTTGTTGCTCTCTCTTATCAGCTCCATCACCTTACACCTGCATCCCTTTACTTCTCTCTCTCTCTCTCTCTCTCTCTCTCTCTCTCTCTCTCTCTCTCTCTCTCTCTCTCTCTCATCATATTCCTTTCTCCTCCCTCTCACACCGAATCTCTCACTGACCCTCTCACCACTTCCCTGGGCCCCATCGTCTCGCTAGTTATCTTGGCCCTGCCTCTCACCGGCACCTTTGCTCTCCCTCGTCTCATTCTCATTACTCGCGCCTCAAACCATCAATTCACTCTCACACCAAGTCCGCCGCCTTGCCTCTCCTCTTCCTCCTCCTCCTCCTCCTCCTCTCCACATCCTCATTACATACCTCACTTCTGCTTCTCATTACATCCCTCACTCCTCCTTCTGACTAATTAATTTTTTTACTGTGCCCCAACAAGTACCGAAACTCACAACACTCATCTTCGTGTCACCACTCCTCCTCCCCCTCACCCTACACACTCACTGCCTTCTTCTTCTCTCTCCCCTCACCCCTCACCCTCACCCTTACCTGTTCCCATTTCTCCCCTCCCCTCCCCTCCCTTTCACACCCCCCTTTCAAACAGGAGCCCAAGTGAAGGCGAAGGAGGCTACAGACCGCCATTTCCTGTGACCAGGACGATATGTTGGCCCCACGGGTACTCTCGCTCCACCTCCTCACAATCTCCCTCACCTGCACTTCCCTCATCGCTTCTGTTAACGGTGAGTGATGGGATATATTGGTTCTGATAGCAACAGTAGGCCAGTCTGGGACATTGTGGTATTGTGGCATCTGTTGGTGCGAAAGAATAGCAAGAGATTTATAGGATCTGTCTTTTTTTTTTCTGGATGGCAATGATGAATACAGACTGTGTCTGTTGATGACAGCAACTCTGTTGATGTTGTAGAAGATATTACTACTGATGGGAAGACATTACTAGACACCTTTTTGAAAACTGTTGATTGGTAGATGACATTGTGTCTCACTGAATCATTTTACGTCACAATCTAGTCTAGATGAGAAATCTTACTGGTATTATTTCCTTTTTTTGCTGTTTCCAAATGTGCTACAATTGGTACAGACAGCTGGAGAGTCGATATCAACGGTAGAATAATGACCATATGGAGAAAGTTTAGCTAAGAGGTATATATGGTGCGAGACTTTGTCAAGAGCTGTGATCGGATTAAGGACGGGAGGAAACTTAAGCCAAAGTTGTACAAAAGCAGACTCAAAGTTATGATTCAGGAAAGAAGAACATTTGCATACGAATAGAAACGAAAAAAAAAAGAAAAAAAGGTTTATTCTTTCAAGAACTAGTTTCCGTTTTCGATGTGAAGGAAAACAACGCTGTTTATGACTGGTTCCCATATATTTCGAGGTACCTAAGGCCATGAATCTTCCGCGCGTGTGTGTGTGGTGTGGTGTGTGTGTGTGTGTGTGTGTGTGTGTGTGTGTGTGTTCGTGTGTTCGTGTGTTACCATAACAGACAGTCAAGTCACTGAACCCAAGCGTCAAGTCAATATATCTAAGATGTCAAGTCAGTGTGCTCAAAATGTTACATCATTATACCTAAGGGAATGAGATCGTAAAAACCCAAAAGGGTCAGGTCGTTAAACCCAAAAGGTTAGGTTCATTATACTCAAAAGCTCAAGTCATTATACCCGAGGGAATCAAAGTGTTACACCCAAAAGGTCAAGCCATTGTCCCGACGGGGTGAGAGGGACAGGGATCATTAATAGCCATTGAGCCACGGTGGGAAGAAGGGAACCACACGCCATATGAGGGCGACATGGTGCAAAACCCTTCATTATACATGACAACAAAGTGTCGTTGAGAATAGAGCCATAAAAGAGTTCGGGTCAGGTCGAGAGACCTTGAGGAAGCCATCTCTCTCTCTCTCTCTCTCTCTCTCTCTCTCTCTCTCTCTCTCTCTCTCTTCAAATGAAAGTCAGTTCATTCACAGAAACACATAACTGCTGATGCGGGACTTACTATCGAAAGACTAAATTCGTTTCACACGACTTTACACGACTTTATACGACTTTGTTCCTCTTCCTCCTAAGAGCGCCTACATCATCCAACACACCTGCATGACACAGCGAAGATTCAGAGGAGATACATATTGTACCGTATGTGATACATATAGTGATAAGTACATGCTATCTGGCCAGAGGTCTCAATGTATTATTCCGTGGGTGTAGATGACCGGAACTCAGGCAAAACCTGATGTAACATCTGTGTGTATAGAGGAGTCGAGAGGTCCCACACTAACACGCTGGTTTGTTGAGACAAAAAGAAATGAATATCATTTTCTTTTTGTGAAGGTGAAGACAAAAGTCAGGGATGACATTGTGAGTTTTTTCTTTGATTCGGTGAGGAAAAAGCGAGCAATTTCCCCTCACGACGTACCAGCTCTTATTCACCATTCACTCACCCTCACTTGTTACTCTCATTAGCCTACATGCTCCTCTCAACTTCCCTCATTCAACATTCACTGTGGTTAAATCCACCATCATTACTCATTATTAAAGCACTCTTAATCTCCATTCGCCACATTACTTATTATTCATCACCCACCAACCCTCACTCATCACTTATCCCCAAACAACTAATCGTCCTTTATTCATCATCAACCTTTACCCATATCTGACCACTCATCCCTCCCACTTCATGGCCCCATTACCTTTACTCAACACTCACTGACCCTCATTCAACACACATTAGCTCTCCCCCCATCTGCAACCAGCTCCCACTCAACACTCACAAGCCTTACTCATTTCCACTCCTCCTCAACACCCAGTCTCATAATTAACCATCCTTCGCCATATAATAAAAACTTGAGCATAAAATCAAAATTTGATTTTACAGACTTTTCAAAACACATAGCCCCAGACTTTTTTGGAGGGAAAAAATCAGAGAAAGTTATATAGACCGAAAGAACTCCACCACAGTCCTATGCCAGCCACAAAGCCCCTAATTAAAAGTTTCTCCAGTGATTTGGCTCTACTCATTATCATACACACCAGCAATGGACACTCGGGTTATTTAGACCCACTGATACACGCCGGGTCCACCAAATTTGAGGGCAATTTTAATAAAGTACTGAATTTGTCTCATATATCACTTTAACTAGTAAGCTTATATCATCTTAGTTCATCTTCTATTATCTTGACGTTTGTCTGTATTCTGAACTATGCATAAAGACCCTTCGGCCCACCAAACTTAAAGGTAATTCTGAATGAGAAAGTACTGGTTCTGTCTCATTCCACTTTCAATAGTAAGCTTATACGCTTCAGCTTACTGTATTATCTTGACGTCTGTCTCTATTCTGAACTATGCTTAAAGTTTGAAGAGAGGTAGAGTGTTGGTGTACCTAACTTCTGTTGAGGCACAGCAGATTAAAAGCGCAAAAACTCGAACCTGGATATACTGCTTTTTGGTGTGTGTGTGTGTGTGTGTGTGTGTGTGTGTGTGTGTGTGTGTGTGTGTGTGTAGGTGGATTGAGAAACACCTCGTTGTAAAAGGAACTCCTGGAGGCCATCACCACTTAAACCCCACAGATCTCTCACTGTCTAACTCCACAAAGGGATTCCTCCACCCTCAGAAGCTCACTAACCATGATTATCCTCACATCTTGGTGTGTCCGTCTGTCTGCCCCGTGTGCGTGTGTGTGAGGGTGAATGTTGCACGACGGTCAACCTCTGCCCTCTATGTCTGATTAACTGGACAGGGTCCCCAAATCTGTACTGGTCGACCGGCGTACCGCAGGGTGATAATCCCTTTCCAATTTTCATACGCCTCATACAGTGACACTGCGTGCCTGCTGTAACTCCTAAAATCTTACTTTAAGATCGATTAGATGAAAATCTTAAGTATGAACTATATACATAATTAATGAAGAAACGTCTAAATTTATGGTGATCCTTCAGAGCATGAAACACACACTTTAGTAATATATATATATATATATATATATATATATATATATATATATATATATATATACAGGAGAGAGAGAGAGAGAGAGAGAGAGAGAGATCAAAATGAGTGCAGAATGAGAGGATGTTTCGTATACATTATTTTTCTTAGTCTAATGAACTTTCAGACACCATCGTAGAGGACTGTCAATTAACAGCAATTTTCATAATCAATCTTTAAATTAATGTAAATTACATAAGTACTGTTATTAACAAAATGCAGATTAAAATGGTTAACCTATTTACCTTGATAACTAAATGACACAGTATTGTATGTACAATCTCATACCCTTATGGTCAGAGCACAATGTCCAATTCCACATTCATTTACAAGCAGTGAACACTTCCCCACGTATACTGTAATCAATCATGGAAGGCGTAATGCCAAGATGGATTGTGAGCTGATGTAAATATATTGGAAAATTCCTAGCCGCTGGATGTCGAGTGAGGCATTTTACAGTGCCTGAAATCTAGTGGGTTGTATGTCAGCTTATAAGTGGGCGTTTTTCACCAATTGCTCACTTTTACAAATAGAAATAAACAAAGAATCGGTAGAAAATGATTGACCGCGGAGGAAGAACATGGCGGCCATTGTAAGCAGCAAAATGTAGATAACTTTTACGCTCCATGTGTAAAACGTTGATGACTAGAGGCTATTGTTGCCATATTTGTGAATGATTACTTGTATGCATTTTTTTATTTTATAGATATCGACTTTTGTTTTTAATCCAGAATCCTCCATAAGTCTTCCGTTTTTCTATTTTTAAGGCATTTTTGCGCCATTTGCCAGACCAGACTGGATGAAAGGAGTATCCAGGCAGAGATGATTAGAGAAGTCCCCAGCCAGTGTTCTGGTGGCCATCAGAGACCAGATCAACTCTCTGTTGGCCTCCAGAGTCCCAAGCCTCCAGTAGTGGTTACCAGGGATGTCTTCTGAACTCATTTGTCTGATTTTTCTCATTTGCTGACCGCATGACAGGAAGAGAGACTCACTGTCTGGTCAATACTTGACATGAAGTTGAAGATGGAGTTAATGAGGTTTGCATTGAAAGAGATGGACGCTACTTCTGTCCCTCACTTGCCATGGAATTCTTCACCGTTTAGTGATACTGTCAGTTGTTACCTCTCATCCCGATGTACTTCAGTTTCCTATTTCCATTTATATATGATTACCCCAGGAACAATTTCTATGGAAGAGTCTTGGTGTTTCTAAAATCCCCAGCAACCCGAGGCTGGGCTACCTCCGGAACCAAGGAAATGTTAACTCCTTTTGGAAAGAAAAGTTCTGTGATTCCAAAGGTGACTTTTCAGTGAAAGTGGGTTCCGGTAACATTTTATTTTTGTTACTCCGCAACCACTGTTGTTATTATCAATACCGTATTTTTTTAGGACTGATTATCATTACTGCTGCTGCAGTCGTTTCCTGACGACTTCAGATCAGTGAAACTGGGCGTTAGGAAAGCATTACCACGCTAGACTTTGGCTGTGGTCCCCTCACTCGGAAGTATGTCAGCCATCAACGAAGCCTCGTCAGGGAGCCGTCCAGGGGGAGGTGGTCCAGGCAGGCGTGGTGGTTGGGGTTGGAGCAGAGAGGCCAAGACTTCCCGCGCTGCCCGTGTTGTAGGCTGCCGTACCCATGAAGGCCGCGTGCGTACAAGCCAGGGTTGGGCGGGCCAAAAAACCAGGCATTACCAATGTACAAACTGGTGGCCGTTTCCCTCTGCAGGAGAGGCAGATGGCCCTCCAGGTCGATGGGAACGATGTGGAGTACGATGGTGTGGGAGAAAACGTGTATGAGGTAAGTGCCCTTGTAGCCAGTGTTGTGCACCACGAAGCCGCGCTTACGGAGCAATGTCAGGGCATGTTGCAGGTAGACTGAGTTCCGGGCTGCAATATGAGCGTCGACTTCCCAGGGCTGCAACCCGCCCTTCACTGCACTCACAACTGTGTGGCCTGCCACTTGCACCTTGACGTCTTTGCTCTCCAGGATGCGCACAACGTCATGTAAGGCGCGACCTAGCTGAGCCAAGCAGCAAGGGGGCACGGCGAAGTGCTCGCCTATTTGACCACACCTCAGGCCAACGTCTGCACAGGTAAAGTGGTAGTTTACGTGTCTTGGAAGATGGACGTCCGTGACTCCCCACTTAGACGCAAGAGCTTCCCAGGGCTTGCGGCCCTCCCACGGCTGGTGTTGGTTATCAGAGACAAAGAACAGTACATCAGGACAAGCAAGACCCACTCCATCGCTAACCTGCACACGTAAGAACCAGTCATTGAAGACGACATCGCCGGGAAGCCTCTCATCCAGAGGGGTCGATGTGATTAACTTCGTGGTTGTCAGGAAGGGCCCACCGACAGCGTCGCAGTACATACACTCGAGAGCTGAGTTCGTGTATCCCTCCCGCAGGGTCAAGCCATACAGCTCCAGGCGAGTCTGGTAACACTCTATTCCCCAGTTCCCCGTCTCGTTCCTGACGGCTCCTGTGACGTAGGAGGCGAACGGCACCTGTCGCAAGGCCCTCACTAGTCTCTCTATGTCTGAGTAAGGAGAAAATGTAGCCAGACGACGACCTATCAATACATACTTAGTGGTGACCCCCTTCAGGAGACGTGTCCACCGAACTGCGGCTGGAGCGCTGGTTGTGACCCAGACAATCTTCACGTTGCTGTATCTCTTTGTCATGTGACCCACGCTCTGGTATGCCACTGCTACTATTACAGGTACTCTCTCATATCTGTAAAGGGAACGTATCGTTACACTCAGCTTCATACTTCATATCTTATAAGCGCACAATAGCAGTGTAGAACTATTCTGCAGACGTACTCAATAGTTCATCATCCACACATTCGCCTGCGACTATAAAAGCACAAGGACTCTGAGTCATTAATTTGCTGCAGTTTGGAAGTAAACCAGATGGCTATATTTTACAGGCACAAAATCAAAGCGAACCTAACTTATTATCCTTTATTCATGTGCAGAAAATTTGCTAAGATAATGACCCATCATCATCCATGTGTTGAACTCATGAGCTAAGAGTTTATCGTCAGCTTAAAAAGAAGGAAGGGGGAGTCTGTCAACAGATCGCTGCCTCAGGATTGTGCATATTTCTAATACTGATCCCTTTGGAAGGAAAAAAAGAGATGAAAAATGATCCAAAGCAAAGTTGTTAATCTTGATTTCAACTAGAGACAGGACGTTGAAACTGAATTGCAGCATGACGCAAGAGAATAGACACTGAAGCAAGTGCCACCAGGGTAGTCAAGTAGATCACTGTATAGATCATTTCAAAGGCTCCTTCTCACTGAAGACATTCAGCCCTAATAATCGGAGAGACAACGCTTATTGTCCCTACACAGTTAAGGACTCATAAACTAAGCCTCAATTCATCGGCAAATGTTGTACAAGATATGTGAAGGACCCCGACTGTGATGGACCTTGGATGAGTGAAAGATATGAGGAAGAAAAAGATGACATCTGGAAAGAGATAAACAAGGTAGAAAATGTGTTAACTCAGTGATCTGGATGTTCGTAGATAATTAACCAAGGATGGTTCATGATCTATTGCTGATAAGCTCTTGAAGTTGGAAGTGAAAGCAGGTGATTTATGAAAATTACTGATAAGCAAATTGGATGTTGAAGAATCGTACAGGGCGGGCTTGCGAATGTTGGTAAACATCCAACATGTGCAGAATCGTGTGTTTGTAGGAAAATATGGTTTTGATTGAGAAATGTAAACTACTTTATCCTGTGTCGCTAATGGGTAGAAGAATTATTTGGACTTATTCAGCTTTAGCTGCCCCCGATATCATGCAGCAGTGTGTGCCGCTGCCAAGCGTGAGGTCCCTGCATCAGCACGAATCATGATGAATAATCGCACTCATGTTCCTTACTGTTCCTTCTACAGCCTCCGTAGGACGGGAATCTGTTGGTAAAGCATAAATCTGATCTCTTTGTGGAAATTCACCGTGACAAAGTAACTGGTGGGAAGGTCTATTTAAGGAGATATAAACAGAAGCGAAACATCTCTCTATAACCTGTGGCGACTTTTAAGGCAAACTAAAAAAGATTTATGTGATCCATTACGATTCGAAAAACCTTATACCATCTTACTATATACGCATGAAAGCAAGAGGTTGGTATAGTTGGTGTAACAGATGCAGTGTGTGGAGAGCTCTCAAGTAAGCCTGGGAGCTGACAAGGCCCGCGATGGGGCAGTGGGTCTGTAGAAATCTTACGAAACGAAGAAAATAGCATTTCAATGCAGCTTGTGTGTGTGGTTCATATCGGTGAATAATCTTTTGCTGGAAAAGATAAAATTTTGAGTGAGAGACGAACGCCATCTTAAGGGGAGACATCGAGGATCAAATCCAATCTCTAAAGATTCAACCTCTAAAGTTGTTGCCATTGTTGATTTGATATATTCATTTATTCGCGAAAGAATCTGGAAACGGTGTTATGGTAAGACTGGAAATTTATCCCTCGACCAGATGAAACCAAGAGCAGCGTCAGTGGAATACAGCAGTGGGTGGATTTAACGAGAACACGACAGCTTCAGGTAGATGAAAAGTGGGATTCACAGAAAGTTACTAAGACGTCACTTCCTCTCTTTCCAGACAGAAATATAGAAATTCAGTTCGACATACTGCCAGGAGAAGGAAGAAACGTGCGTGGAAGTAACGACAGAAACATTCAAAAGAATACCTCGCGTGTGGTTCACATCAGTGCCAGATGAACCAAGAATGAGTAATTACGTAATATAGGTGGCAGCTGAGAAGATTATAGTCTTATTCGTCAAGCAAGAGGTGTGTGGATACAAATATGGCTGAATCTCGTGGAAGGACTCTCTCTCTCTCTCTCTCTCTCTCTCTCTCTCTCTCTCTCTCTCTCTCAGTTCTAGTAAGCCTTTTAGTGCACGACTCTAGCGTGTGAACACACAGAAGCCTCACCTCAAGACGATGGCTTCCAGGAGGTCGTACAGGTCGGTGGAGCTGTAGTGGGCGGCGTCAATGGTGATGGTCACCAGCTCCCTCAGCGGCACCTGCGCCCACGGTAGACACGTAAATAATCAGGTTTACGCAGAGATCAGAATATCACCAAAATAAGAAAGTAAATCACACACACACACACACACCCAAACTGAGTTTGGGGAAGTTTGGCACAGAGCATGGCACATACGTAAGCAAGACATGAGTTACATAGAAAGAGGAATTTACACAGAGCATATTAAATGTTTGGACATTGTGCCATACAAAACTGGGAAATGTGAAAGAAATTATATCAAGGAATGAAGTACTGAAACTGAAACTGAGTGATAAGTTTAACTCAGTAGGGCAAAATGGGCTACACTTCACTGTAGATCTGAATACTTCTTGGTTGTTGCCCTGTCACTGGTGTGTGTGTGTGTGTGTGTGTGCGTGTTTTCTTCCCTGCCAGAGTTAGCACTAGAGAAACGCGACGGGAGAGAAAGAGTGACAGGCCGTCATTGATGTGCTTCAGTGACAATGACTCCTCCATACAGATTCTCTCCAGACGTCTTGCATTGTGTACAAGAAGCAACGTCAGAAGGTGAGTGAGAACAGGTCATAAATAACACTGGTGTTGACATGTGACTCATTAATGCGCACACAGGCGAGTGTACCTTGTTCTGACACTCGGCGAGGAAGGCTTTGGTGTGGTAAGGCAAGTCGAATTCTGCTCCCATGTACAGCTCAGAACACACCTCCAGCAGCGTCGGCTGGCCTGGAATCGCAGTCTGGTTGTCGGCTTCAAGAAGTTGCTGTTGATGCAGAGAAGGAAGAGTGTTACTGTGAAGACAGATCCTGCTGGTCAAGTAGGTGTCCAGCAATCTGGAGATATGCTTCCTGCTAGCAGTTCTACTAACCCCTTCCACCACCAGCAACGTAACCTATTGATCGTTCAAGGTGTAAAACATGCAAGATTGTGAGTGGTATGTGTGAATAACTAAACCTCCATGTACAAATATTCACTAAATTTCATCAACATGCATTGGTCTCCTAGGATGGGATTTAGACGAGCAGTGGCTCTCAAAGAACTGAATGAAAGCAGAAGAATTAAAGTTAAAATCTCTAGAAATTCAGTTTCGAAATAAGAGTCTTTTATACATGGTCGAAAAATGCAGATGTTTTGAAATGAAAGCAGAAAAAGGTTGAGGGCAAGAGAGTGTAAAATGATATCAGTTCAGGTGATTATCAAGAGGAGGAAGGTCTTCAGTTTTGGGTGATTACATCTCAGGGGGAAGTGAGTCAGACCACGAACACAGATAGAAGACGGTGGCTGGGAAATTCGCTGAAGAAAGAATGATAAAGGGCAAGATAGCGGATATGCATAGTGAACAAAGTATGCGTGTCTCGAAAGTATGATGGGGAGGTCTACCCCTGTCCAGAGGCATACAAGGCATAATGGCTGCTCACCATCTCAGTGTAAACTGGATTGGAACAAAGTTAATTCTAGGACTAACAGAAGAACCGTGAAAGAGCAGCGTAGGAGGAAAGTACTTTCGAATACAAGGTCAAGTACTGGTGAATACAAGGCCAAGTGCTGCTGTATACAAGGTCAAGTGCTTGTGAATACAAGGTCAAGTACTGGTAGATACAAGGTCAAGTTCAAGTGAATATAAGGCCAAGTAGTGGTGAATACAAGGCCAAGTACTGGTGAATACAAGGCCTAGTACTAGTGAATACTAGACCAAGTACTGGTGAATACAAGGCCAAGCACTGGTGAATACAAGTGTTGGGGTATACAAAGTCAAGTGCTGGTGAATACAAGTCTAGGTGCTGTTGAATGCAAGGTCTAGTTAAGGTGAATTCAAGGCCAAATAGTGGTGAATACAATGCCATGTTTAGCTGAATACAAGGTCAAGTACTGGTGGACACAAGATAAGTTCAGGTGAATATAAGGCCAAGCACTGGTTAATATAAGGTCAAGTACTGGAGAATACAAGGCCAAGCACTGATGAATACAACTCCAGCACTGGTTAACACAAGGCCAAGTACTGGTGAATACAAGGCCAAGGACTAGTGAATACAAGGCCAAGCACTAATGATTACAAGGTCAAGCACTGGTTAATGCAAGGCCAAGTACTGGTGAATACAAGGTCAAGTACAACTGAATACAAGGGCAAGTACCTAGTACTATAAGGCCACTTACTAATGAATACAAGACCAGAGAACTAGCTAATGGAAAGCCAAGAAATGGTGAATACAAGGCCAAGTACTTGTGAATACAAGGCCAAGTACTGGTGAATACTAGGCCAAGTACTGGTGAATACAAGGCCAAGTACAAGTGAAAACAAGGGCGAGTACTGGTGAATACAAGACTTAGTACTTGTGAATTCATGGCTTAGTACTAGTGAATACAAGGCCAAGCACTGGTGAATACAAGGCCAAGTACTGGTGAATACAAGGCTTATTACTAGTGAGTACAAGGCCAAGTACTGATGAATACAAGGCTTATTACTAGTGAATACAAGGCCAAGTACAAGTGGAAACAAGGGCAAGTACTGGTGAATACAAGGCTTAGTACTAGTGAATACAAGACCAAGTACTGGTGAATGCAAGGCTTAGTACTAGTGAATACAAGGCCACGTATTGGTGAAAACAAGGCCAAGGACTGGTGAATACAAGGCTTAGTACTTGTCAATACAAGGCCAAGCACTGATGAATGCAGTGACAAGCACTGGTGAATACAAGGCCAAGTACTAGTGAATACAAGGCCAAGCACTGATGAATACAAGGCCAAGCACTGGTTAATGCAAGGCCAAGTACTGGTGAATACAAGGTCAAGTACAAGTGAATACAAGGGCAAGTACCTGTTACTATAAGGCCACTTACTAGTGAATACAAGAATAGAGAACTAGCTAATGGAAAGCCAAGAAATGGTGAATACAAGGTCAAGTACTGGTGAATACAAAGCAGGAGCACTGGTGAATACATGAATTCAAAGGCCAGTATTGGTAAATACAATAGAATGACAAGTACTAAGGGATACAAGGCCGAGTACTGATGATTACAAGGCCAAGTACTGGTAAGTACAAGGCCAACTACTAGTGAATACAACACTATCAGGTGGGATGGGGAATTTAGTGCTGTTGCACAGAACTGAGTGGCGGGTCTTTGTTTCCCTGGGTGTTCGCTGAGTGTTTGTGGTTGCTAGGTAGCAAGTGATCGTACCGAGTGCCGCATTTTGTGTGGCTTGCAGCTTGAGTTTATTTGCTTTTGAGAGGATGCGAGACTAGACAGGTGAGGGGGTATTTCAGAATGAAATGGATTAATTGGTTCTCTAACTTGTTCAAATCTGGTGCCAGTTAGTGCTCTGAGGACGTTTAGTCTCTTTTTGTGTGTGTGTGTGTGTTGATGTTTTTTGGTGTGGGAAGTGAATGTCATGAGTGTATCGTATGTGACGCTGAGAACGGTTGATGTTTTGTTCGGTGGGAGTGACTGACCATTCAAGGTGACTGGAGGGTGTGTGTTAGATTCGTGTCTTGGGTTAAAAAGAGTGATTGAAGACTTCTGTGGAGATGCAGACATTCTGTTCTAGATGAGTCATTGTTCAGCTGTGCTATGTAGTGCTGCATGGTTGTTGTTCTCTGGTGTCAGGGTGTTGTGATGCGATGGTGAGGTCGTCTGGATATGAAAGGACCTTCATGTTGAGGTTGGTGAAGGTACTGGGAAGTCGCGTTGGAAGAAAGCTGGAGAAAGAACTGTTCAGTGGGAGCCCCACTGTTGAGAGTAAGGATTTTGAGAGGTGAGGCCTTTGTGGGTGACTATGGCATAGCAGCCGGCTTTGAAATTGGCTAACCACTGTTGTAGAGAGTTGAGTCATATATCTTTTGTGTAAGGATGTGTTGGGACAGTCTCAAATGCTTCTTTGCAGAGATGGTAGAGATATTTAGCGGATGTGCGAAAAAACTAATGTAATTTCCCAAAACGATTATTCGAAAAGAAATACAGTAAGATAAAGTTTGCTCACTTGTTGCGTTGGTAGATCAAGTGGGTCCATCGGCAGGAGTCTGGGGTCCAGTTGACCCAACGTCCTTTGCAGTGCCAGCAGTGTACGGGCCTCCGGAGCCATCTTGTGGTCTGTGACACAAGGACAACGCTAACCTTCAGGTCCCACACACAGCGATGTTATTATACCTGTGTGCGTCCTGCATTCCTTGCCTAAACCCTCGACATTTGCCTTGTCGGTATCTTGACTATAGTAAAGACTTTCTTACCCTTCCGCCGTACTGAATCCAGTTGAATATAAAAAATTTAATATCTCAGTGTTCACAGCTGGGATGCCGTCATAATGTCTACACGAAAAAAAAAAAAAATCTTAGAAAGGTATGGTGGTTGTGATCATTCAGAGATTTTATTTGAACGCTCATATTTGGTTTGGTCTTTCATACGCTGCTAAAAATATGTCGAAAGAGGAAGACAAGATTTAAGACTTTTGAAAATATGATAGGTTAAAAGAGCACAATGTGAAATTCTATAACCTTCGACAGATGTGCGTTTATCTGGTTAATAACCTTGATAGTGAGTGTACGCAAAGGGGATCTAAGCTAGGTTAAGGAAATAACACAATTTAACAAAGCCTAGTCAGGTGATGGTGATGGGTATTCCAGATAACAGAGTTACGTTCCGATGGACGACAGACAGAACATCAGACGCATATGGAATATTACATTTGTTTAGTATGAAATACACATGGAAAAGTGGATGTTAAGAAATACTGTTTTAAAGCACAGTAAATATGTCAGTTCATTTAAGTGATGGTCGATCCGATATCCTTTACTATGAATCTGATTTAGGTTAGATCCCATTAACCTAAACACGGCTAGTTTCTTAACCTCACAATTCTCCTCGGCTTTTCAGCTGTGGTCTCATTTGTTCCATGATTATATATGACAAAATAATACTTTATGACAGCAACATATTCTATCTCTCTCAAACTTTTTGTGCATGAAAAAAAAACGCCCACATTTTACTTGAATTATATCATTGATCGGGAATTATTTTTGTAGCAATATTTTCGTTTAGAATAAGACTCGTAGTCTTGTCTTGATTGATTGTCAGCAGTTATTTACCCTCAGGTCCCCTTACCTTAACGATACACAAGCAAAAGAAATCTGTAGATTACGCCTAGCCATCATTATATCTCATGATGATAATATCGATAATAATGATAAAAATGATTGTGAGAGAATCAAGAGCTGGTAGAGTCCGTCACTTGCGGACATGACAGTGAACTGCACTAAGCCTACCTTTGGCTCTTCTCAGATCGTTCAGGATGTTGCTCAGGTCCCGGGCCACGTCTCTCTTGAGATCAGTGGCTCCGACCGCAAACTGTTGAGGATTCCCGTGCAGTGGGCCAATCCGCGAACCTGGTGGTGCCGGGACGAGATTTGTGTTATTGACACCTTGTTTCTGTTTGTTCTATACACACACACACACTAACAATACTGTATATGATACAGATTTCAGCTGTATAGACTTTCGACCCTTGGATTTTTTTATTTTTTATTTATTTATTTATTTTTTTTTTTACAGTTTACGAGTACAAGTGGTTCAGCAGCAGTCGTTCTGAACAGACAGCTGACTGAAGTTTGGGATCAATTTAGAACACTAATGTTTGAAAATAGTGACTATTTAAAGTACTTTGCGGACAGACCTGCACTAGTGTGACTCCCTTCCAAAGAATCTCAATGAGTTGCTACATGTCGGTCAAGGGAGGTTGGGCGGCCATTGGGAATTATCCAGCCCCACCTCAACCAGCTTCCCGTTCTGATTCGGTGCTGGAAAACTATAAGATTAGCGGACTGTCATGGTCATTAATGTACAAAAAGGAAGAACTAGAATAAGAGTTTTAAGAAGTACGTGTTGTCGAGTAATATGTATTGAGAAGGACAGGTTGTTAGTTTTACTCTTCCAGTTAAAATTTTACTCCTCACTGTCTTCAGTTATACTTTCCATACATTCCATGATGCACCTGTCATCCTTTTCATACACGTTCTCCAGTTCAAACAAAATGCTAAACACGTCACTCGTTTTCTAAGACTTTCTTATACATTCTTCGAAGCCACCAGCACCACCTGGTCCAACCATCCATCCTCTGCCTCTCCTGCAGCCAAATGGCTCCACCACTCTCTCAGTAACCACTCTCCCACACACCTTACAATGTGTATTTGACAGAACCCTACACCTATACTCCCCAGAAAGATGTCTTGCTGTGAGTGAGACAGACAGCAACAAATCTTGCTATGACTGAGGCAGTGACTATGTTCGTGGCCCTTTCGTTCCTCTTTCAGGTTCTGTTGTACGCTGGTGTGTGTACTGGCGATTCCACCATCGGTACATCTGACTTAAGAGGGAAAGAAGCCATAGAGATGGGGTCATTTAGCCTCTGCTGGCTCTGAGAGCCTTCGTACTGCGAGCCATTCTTCTTTTGACGACATATTC
>JAYMFT010372224.1:0-21488 GCA_038088735.1 Panulirus argus
TATATATATATATATATATATATATATATATATATATATATATATATATATATATATATATATATATATATCAAACCTCTTCAACCCAACTGTCATACCTTCAACGATGATTACAGTAGACAATTGGTGCTCTAGGACTGATCTGCCTTTTATCAATATCGATGTTCCACTGTTGAGAACAGTAATCCTTGGATGGCAAACTTATGAGATTATGTATGTCTCCAACGGTGTAGATCAGAGCCCCACAGAGTATAAGATGACATACATTGTAAACTTCTTTCTAAGGGCATTTTACACAGTGTTGGGTCCCCCGGCTTGGTCTGCTATTTGACTATGGACGACGTGAAATACATACGCCAGAACTGTTACTTTCACAACCAGGGTCGCTAACTTTTCCCACCGAATGACTCGATCAACAGAAAGAACATTCATTTCTTATTCGTGTACAGAGACGCACTTCGGAATGATTGCCGTCGAGAACGCACCCAACATTGCTCGTTTCTCACTTTATTGTGTAATCTTTTAATCGCCACGTTACCCATCATCGTCCAAGTGATTATAGAGCTTTACCCGGATTATGCATTGGCGTCTATGGCTGGCACGGCAATAATACTGCCATGAAGACGCTTCGCAACAAATTGTCATTCTCAGTTTACCACTCCCTTGATTGCAATTAATTTCACCCTGGGAAATCATTTATGCCTCATTTGCACAGGTTAAAAAGGATGCTCTCCATTAAAACCCATTTATTCAATTAGGTTTTTAAGGGAAAATTAAGTTTGTTTCCCTGATGACACGGGGCAGTATTCCCCCTCTCCATTCGCGTGAGTGATTCTCTTAAAACATATGAGCAACCCCGCTGTGTAGTTGTTGATGTGGTGTAATGTAAAAGAATATAGATGCTCTATATATCTTATAAGACTATATATATATATATGAAGATAGAGATGGAAATTGTCGAAATTCAGTACGTGTTATGATCAAGTGGACCTTAGATTATTTTCATCCATCAACTTATGGTCCGAAACCTTTTAAAACTGTAGGAAGACTCACAAAGACCCTCTTGATTCCGTCGAATTAATGAGTTGGTTTACCAAATTGTATGGATGACACCCTTGTGATATTCCTGGTGTCTCGAACCCCTGTGAGAATCATCGTACCTCAGGGACTGAAGTAATGGATTAGTCGTCGCTTGGATTGGTTGCTGAAAGCCCAAATATGTAATGAAAGCGTGCATGGTCTTAGAATCAATTTAATCACCTGAAGGAGGGGTTGAAACTTTTTCAGATGGTAGTTGGAATTTGAATCTAGAGGCCTAAAGCCTAGATAGCAAGCTAGCCAATTATCATCTATCGTGACAACGACCCAATTCACTTTCTCTTTTTATGTATGCTTATTCTTGAATAATATTGATTGCCTGTAAGCCTCATTTCGTAATTGATTTGGTATTTGCTTTCCTTTCCATTAAACTTAGATTCGATATTAACTATCTAGTTTTCTGTGACCCCTTTATCTAAAGAGCCCACCCGTCAGGCATAGTACATAATGAGCTGTGGGAGCAGGAGGAAAAACAAGAAGACATAGCACCAGTGAACGTACGAGAATTACCGAGGGCTAAAAGGCCGAAAGTCATGCTAATGCCTTCGGCCTGTGTCCCTAACAGCCCACCGTGATATAGTGCTGTCCTTCCCCGCCGCTTTATATGCAAATTCGGCGATAGCTGGGTAATTACACACGTACTTAATGTGTGATCAGCGACACTACCCAATGTTTCTATTTAGGTGTATGCAGATGAATTTCATGATGAAATTGCCGAGGACGGATGGGTCATCTTTTGTGTTACTGATATCATTATGCGTGAATGGCTGGAGTGGTTAGACTTCGTTTGTGTTCCGTCGCAACACCGTATAAATCAGTGAATGGCTGGATGGATCGCTACTTCACGCTATCTTTCATGTAATTGGTTAAGAATATCTTTAAGAGTCTGAGAAGAAATGATCTCAGTCGGTGCCATTTTGTAGTCTCATTCGACGCTGGTTATGGGTATGCCAATATATTATACCTATTTCTCGTTACCTGAGAATGAATCATCGCAACGCTTTTGCTATACAGAGCATCACAGTTGTTACCGTGGATGTGCTTTCGACTATCACGATTTGATTAGCACAAGCATGTTGATTGTGAAGATTAGTTGGGAACGTCTGGAGACATGAGGAGATAATTTTCTCCTGTATATTCTTTGAAGTTAAATACAATTAAAAGTACCTTTTTCCCCGATGATGAGGTTATCATCACAACATATTATCAAATTCAATCCTTTTCTACTTATTCTGAAATAACGCTGCCATTTCATTTCTATGAACTCTTCCTCCTTTTGTCTCACTGATATTTCTCTCAAGACCCTTCTCATTTGCCAGACTTTCACCCACATGTTCTAGTTTCACTCATTATCCTTCCTGCATCACATCACTTCATCAACCCAGGGCCAACGCTGTCACCTGCGGAGCCTAGATTACGAGGTGAAGCTTTGCCCTCATATGCGTCTCTTCCCAGACCTTATGCGCCACCCTAACGCTCCATAATGTCTCAGGGTAAGCATTTCTGCAGTATCATTCTAGGTTCTTCCTTTAGGATAGTTGATACTGGAATACATGGGAATCAGAAATATCCACTTTTTTTTTCTTCTTTCTTCTCGATTTGGTTAGACAGATAATGTATGAAGACTGTCGGGGGAGAACGCGAACTGTTATCGACCATCATGATTGACTGCATTTGAAGAAACATGGATAATTAATATGCCCTGAGGGAAGGTGGGGAGTTATGCATTAGAAGGATGATATAATCAAACTCCGGTTCATCATGAGAGCAACTTATACTGGAATACCAAGGAAGACATGGCAATACTACAATTCACTGATTTTAATGGCAAATTTCAGAGTCAACAGAGTTTTCTTTTATAGTTTATGTTAAAGGCTAAAGTCATGAATAAAAGTCCCCATTGACGCCAGGCCTTAATTCACATATGAAAGGGTTAAGGAAGCAGGTAAGCAAGGAGAATAACTGTAGAGTAATATGAGTTTTAGAAGAGGATGAAAACCTTCCTTTTTAAAAAGGGACAGGTAATGACTCCTCTAAGAAAGATAAGAAGGTAAAAGTTCCAGAACATTGCGGGGTAGGGAAAGAAACAGACGTCACAACGGCCCACCCATTAATTACCAACGGCCACACAGTTATCGAGGTTCCCATTAGCTTGCCGAATAATATGCTGTCTAACTGATAGCGGAGGTAAATAAGGAGCCAGTACTTGAGGGCAGAAAGCAGAGTAATGTTTAAGAAATAAGAAAAGAAAACGAACATTGCGGCTTGGGATAAATGGGTCAAATTATGAGGCCAGCCTTGGAAAGTTGATATATCGGATTGCCTTAGACTCGACTCTGTTAAGGACGGTAAGTATTTAGGGCTGGAACCTACCAAGGTGCTCTGTACGAAGCCGAATCAATCTTTTGTTTAAGTAGAGCAGCTGTTTAGAGGCTTAAATCATATGTGGCACCTGAACAGGGCTCTCAGTTTATTGAAAGTAGACTTAGCTATTTGTGAGATATGGAGATGGATGACATACTACAGTGCTGCCGATTTTCTTTAGTGTGCTAAATAGCGCTATCACAAAGCCATCAAAGGAAAGTGGTGAAGGGTTTTAGAAAAGATTCTCATAATAGTGACGATATATAGTTGAAAAATGTCCTCTGTGTAATGATCGAACTACTTACTATATACACAGGAAGACCATAAGCGTCTGCAACTAAACAAAACAGATAAGACTTGGAGTTTTCATCATTGAGGAAAATGAAACGAAAATCTGTTCACCTCAGGGAAGCAAATGCACACCCAATAATGAAATGGTGGCAGAGGCTTCTACGTAAGCCACAGACGAGAGTAAGAGGGTGAGGAACGTGGTGTGAGGAAGTGAACGAGAGGCTTGGTACGAAAATGACGTCGTGAGGGAGGGAGGATAAAGACGTCAACTGCCTCGCCCCCTGGCCGCTGCACCCCTCCCAGTGACTTCCGGAGCTCATCCAATGACCATTTGTGCTTCCCTTATCCCTGCGCTCCATGCCACTTCCAGCCTTCCTCCAGTGTGTGTGTGTGTGTGTGTGTGTGTCGTACGGGGTGGGGGGGGAGGACCTTCCCTTTATGTAAGTATTCAAAAGTCTGCTTACATGTATGTGTGTGCATGTATTTATATTCCTGTGTGTTTAATTGCTATGATTACTATTCACATCCTGGTGTAGAATTTTACATTCCTGAGTTCTTTCATCATAACATATGCATACACACACAAGAGCTGGATTGACTGTGAGCCGGTTGCTCTACTAGAGACTCAAAACACAGGCTTAAAAAATTTGTAAGTCACACCCTTAACCACTGCACCACGGTGGGATAACTGTGTTTGGGTCGGAGGAGAAAAAATGGTATTTGTGCTGGTATTTTGCATATGTGTGTTCATAATAGGTCTGTGTGTGTTTGCGTATTTGTTTCCCTATTTGTATATCTGTGTTTAGATCTACATGGGTACTTTTTTTTTTTGTATGGATAATAGAATTTTAAACATCTTAAGTCCTGCTTTGGTGAAATACGCAGAGGAGAACGACGAAATGAAAACATACCTTCATTTATCGTTGAATAAACATTACCAGAGAGATTGCTACAACAGCTTCAGTTACGGTGACGCCTTATGTCTGTGTAATCTTGAGGCCAGTACACTCTCTTCACTCCTCCAGCACATCAAACTCCTCCTATGCGTCGGAGAATCTCGTGTCCTGTAGGGTTATAGAGGAAAAAAAGGATGAATGAAGAAGAATGATATAGAGAGAAACTTGGGTGCTAGACAGAGGTGAGGACGGGCACCTTACTGCAAGGGAGAGTTTTAGATAAGGAGCTTAGAAAGGTCATCTAATGAAAAAAAAGTTACAGAAATGAGAGAATAAATGTAAATGGAATTTATGTATTCTCGAGATGAGTATAGGAAAGTGAAATGCCGAGAATCGTTAACGATGAAAGCAAAGAAATCGGCATAAGAATAGAGTGCTGGAAGCGGAGGAGAAGAAAACAAAGTTGCAGAGGTGAAGGAAAGCGCATCGCTGGAACCTTAATTACTGGAAGAAGATGGCGGGTTTTACAGGGACGGAAGACGACCCGGGAAATGAAGTGCTCCACTTCTGGGATGACTTCGGTGATGAGGGAAAAACACGGTCGTCAGCTGGCCTGATGGAGACGCTGATGGAGATGCTACTGCTGCTGCTCTTGTTGCTGCTGGTGTTCCTGCCACTGCTGATGTTGTCGGCACTGCACCTGCTACTGATGTTACTTTTATTCCCATTTGTTTATAAACACATTCACTGCAATTATCACTTTTAGCCATACTTTTTCTGCAATTGTTTTTGCAACTTGGCTACATAAGTTTTGGTGATATCTTTGCTTCTACTTTTCTCTTTTTAACATTGATGTTACTCCGATTGGTGGGGCTACTTTTTTTTCCACGGCAGCTGGTATCATTACTGCTGATGGACATATCTGATGCTACCGCTCTACTTTCTACTTGCAGTTTTTAACAGTTTTACGATAATGATGACGATAATTAACGTAGCGGTGTTGTTGCCGGTGAAAATGGTAACACTGAGGAAAAAATGATGTCAAGGTGGGGCAAAGGATGAAAACAAAGTCTCTTTTCACAGGAAGGAGTGGTCAGAGGTACCCACTGGCGTAACGCGGCTGAACACCACCCTCCGCCACCAGACCTCCTTTGGTGAAAACGCTTCGCTTTCTATTTTCTTTTCTCCTCCAACTGCTCTTCAATTTCAGGAGCCGTGGTTTTTTTATCCTCTCTCTCTCTTTCTGCCTCTCCATCACCGGCGCTTTAAGTTCCGTCTTGTGTCGGCTGCCAACTCACCCCCGGCGGCCTCTTGATGGAGAATCCAGCTTCCCTCCTCTCTTTCATCCTTTGGTCATCCTTCCCCCTTACAGCTCACCCACTCTTCGAAGACCATCTCCCTCTTCCTGCTAGATTCATGTCTTCTCTTTCATCCTCTTTCTTGCATAGGATCATCAGCGAAACCTTTATCCCAAATTCGCTAGGAGACAAAGATGACAGTTTGTTTCATTTGTACTTTACGCTCAAGCTTGACATTAGCTTCATCCTTCTCCTTAACCTATCTTTCTACCGCTTTACCCGTTTTCTTCGGTTCTTATCTATTGTAAACTTATATTCCACTCCTAATCGCTGTCAGCCTAGTTTGGCACTTGAATATTTTGTTCTTTTTTTCCTTAGTCCTGACATAAATTGTTGGAAATACATTATTCTTCCTTCCGCCCTCCTCCATCATCCATTGAACATGAGAGGAAATATTTCTTTACCATTTCGAATTAGATCATCTCCTCCTGCCATCTAGTCTATTATCAAGGAGAACGGATTAGTGTTTCCGGGCAGACAATGTGGCCGCGTTGGCACAGCCGATTGCTGTCCTGTTGATAGTTTTATAACGGTCGCTGTGTTTCCCCTGCACGAGCTCTGGAACGTTATAATTTTTTGCCAAAGTTGGAGCGTGCATGATTGTTTGCAATCAATAATTTGAGAGTGAGTGTACGTGGCGCTTATGTGCTTTCATATGTATAAACGATCGCTTGTCAAGATAGAAAAAAACGTTGCAAATATATTACAGGTGCAAACGTGCAGCTGAGAGACGAAAATCACTTATGAAACAGCTGTTGCATTATCAACTTAACTTGCGATAAGGACATATATTGACTCCAATAACTTGTGATAAGGACATATATCGACTCCAATGATTCCATAGTGATTCAAGCGACATGTATGGCATGAGGCACTTCTGCCAAAATAATTTTTTTGAGCAATTATTGTGCATCTATATTCGAGGTGGTACTTTTATTGTAGCCAATGTGTGTGTTTGATTACTATTTGTGATTACCATTTGCATGTTACGGGGAGAGAGTTTTATGCTCGTTTTCCCCGTCCCTTAATCTCGTATATATGTGCTATATCTGTACTCCCATGAATTTATGCAGACACATAAACTCCAGCCCAAGCCAAATGCCCATTCATCGACTACACTCGAGGGGAGGATAGATACCTTGGCTGTGGGCCGACTGCCAGGTCCAGGTTTCGAACACATGCGGGTACTTAACGTTAACCACTACACCACAGATGCCCGGGAGTGTGTGTCTGTGTGTGTGTGTGACTACTCAGGTCATTCTAGACGGAGTGAAGGATTATATCCATTAGTTGTGTATCAAGTTTAATATATGGTATTTGTCAAAATATTAAACAGTGAGACAGAGTGACAAAATCACACCCCAAGAGTTTGAAGCAGATGATAATTGTGCTACAACAACTCTTAAGGTTGAATGAGGCACTCAAAGGCCCTCACAAATCTACCCTGATGTCTTGATGACTGTCACGCGTTCATATGCCTCTGCAAAGCATTTTCCCGCCATCAAAAGCTATATATTACACAATTCGAGAATGGGAGATGAGAATGATTAATATACGCTAAACGAATTACTGCGAATTTGAGTTGGCTTGGGGTTATTCTAGACTGAATGAACTGCTTTATTTGGATGCCAGGGGTTGGATCTCTCTCTCTCTCTAACTCATTATTCTCAATATTTGTTCATTTACTTCAATACGTCTACAGATAAACGCATGCACGCTCACACACACACACACACAAACACACACACAAGAAAATGAACCATTTCTTTGGAAACCACTTAGCATCACATATAGAATATATCCTATCAACTAAAGTAGTATTATCACCCATTATGCATACCTGTTCGCTAAAACCATGGTAACCTGACGAAATGGCAAGTCGCAGCAACAATCCTGTCACCCGAAGTTTCTTCGAACTGTTTAGGATAAATGGAAATTGAAGTATCTCTGCAACAATAGGGTGAGATGAGGGGCACAGAGGAGAGGCTGAGTAGAGAAAGTCATACATAAAACAGTATTGGTATCAAAAGTGATGTTTCTTTGAAAACTATGAAGTACGAGACAAACATTTGTGGAGAGAGAGAGAGAGAGAGAGAGGAGAGGAAAAAGAGAGAGAGAGAGAGAGAGAGAGAAAGAGAGAGAGGAGAGGAAAGAGAGAGAGAGAGGGGGGGGAGAGGAAGGAAAGAAAACTGAAAAAATCTATGTGAGAAGTGTATGCTATTTGGATGAATATCGAAAAGAAAAGTGTCTACAGGTCTGCTAAGCTGTCTCGGTCATATTGTCCTTTTTCCCACCTCACTCACTACTTAAAACTAACATCCTGTACTATCATGATGCCTTCAACCTCCAGTAGGTTTGGTGCTCAATTTCAATAGCGTCTGAATAGTCTTAAGTCTACTGCCTAATCATAACACCGTCACTGTCCACTAAGTTTTCTGACAAACATCAAATCATCTGTTGCCCGTTCTGGGCACCGTTACAATTGCTGTAAGTCTGCTGCTCAGTCATGACACACCTCCCTCTGCTTCCAGACGAACACCGAGACGTGACCAGCCAACAGGAAGATGACCTCAAGCGCCCGAGAACTCAGTACAACACCGACCCTCTCTATACCAATGTGAGTTGAAGTAAACTGCTGTTCTTACTTCATCAAAATGAATAGCAGTAACAGTAGTAGTAGTGGTGGTGGTGGTGGTGGGAGTAGTAGTAATAGTAATAGTAGTGGTAGCAGAAGTAGTAGTAGTAGCAGCAGTAGTATTAGAGGTAGCAGCAGTAGTAGTGGCAGTAGTAGTGTATTAGCAGAAGTGGGAGTGGTAGAAGCAGTAGTAGTAGTGGTGGTAGTAGTAGTAGTAGTAGTATTGATTAGTAGCTGATGAAGTATCAGTACCTGCTAGAGCAGTATATGTAGTTGTGTGATAATGTTTCGCAATCTAAGTTATCAAAGAGTCAATGATTTTTTTTGCCATATGGTTTGTATATTCAAAGGTCAACGTCCAATGCTTTGACATCTTGACATAACTCTTGCATGAATCTTGGTATAGGACATTATCGGAGTACAAGGAGAGAGTAGCCTTCATCTGAAGACAATAGAGGAGCTGGAGATCCTCTGAATGCAAATACTCGACAAAATGATACAAAATTTGTACTCTGGAATTAGCTGAACATTTTTGACGTATTTTTTTCATCTTAAGCCAGCTGATCATTTTCAATTTTCAACGAATATTTCTTTTGCTTAGGGAAATAATGTTTATCTAAAACCGAGCGAAGACCCCCCAACACGTCTAACACCAGCTTACGGCCGAAAACACAACGGTTTTGTCCGTAGAGAAAAGAAAAAGAGTGAAGGCTTTGATGCCACGGCATAAAAGAGCAACAAAGTCAAAACAATGATACACGTTAACGACCCAAATGAACAGAGCAGGAGAGCCTTCATCTCTTAAACCCAGTCGTGGAGAGGTCATCAGTAATCTAATTAGTCAAATCTTCGCATGAAACTCCAGTTAAGGCCGGATGATCAGGCCTTCTGGATCATAATTCCCTTCCATTTGATGGACAGCTCGAGACTTTATCACCTCTTCTGAAATTCCAAGAGGCGCCAT
The DNA here is from genome assembly GCA_038088735.1 of Panulirus argus. Lineage (NCBI taxonomy): Eukaryota > Metazoa > Arthropoda > Malacostraca > Decapoda > Palinuridae > Panulirus > Panulirus argus. The sequence continues at coordinate 9,607 of JAYMFT010372224.1, forward strand.
CCCAGTCTCCATCTCTTGGAGCAGCTGATGTAAGAGGGAGTTACGATCTTTTTTATTTGTCGTCAAGCGTTCCTGCTCCGCCTTTTATTTGCCTGGAGATCGTATAGCGACTGGAATTATGGTGCAGACATTTTGGTTTATGACAGCGCTGCTGGCGGAGGATCCTGTGCTACGATGGTGGTGAGGATGGACCTCCTACAGGGGTGGTGGTGGTGGAGGAATTCTTTGCTATGTTGGTGGTGACGATGGATCCCTTTACAGTGGTGGTGGTGGTAGTGAGGAAGGATCTTTTACAGTGGAGGAGGTGGAGAATCCTTTATAGTTGCGGTGGTAAAGGAGGGTTCCTCGCAGTGGTAATAGCGATGAAGGATCTAGTGCAGTGGTGTTGGTGGCGCAGATTCGCGTATAGTGGTAGTGGTGGTGGTTTCCAATCCCGCACAGCCACAGTGGTGGCGAAGATTCCCTTGCAGTTATAGTGGTGTTAGATTTCCCCGCAGAGCGGTGATGCTTATGGTGGTGCAGATCCCCCAACAGTGATGGTGTCTGAGGATCTTGTATGGAACTGATGAGGGAGGATCCTTTATAATGGTGCCTGAGGTGGAAAATCCTCGACAATATTTCCGGTAGTACGGACCCAAGTGCATTGGCGATGGCGACGCAGACTCACGCTCGCATGTACATGGTTACGGAGGTCCCAGAGCAACGGCGGCGGTGGTCGTGATGTTGCAAAATCTTCTATAGTGGTGGCGGTGATGGAAGATCCCGTACAATGATTGCGCTCGCGGAAGATCCCGGACACTCTTGGTGAAAGACGAGAATCCCCTGCGGTGGTGGTTGTGCTGGAGAGAAAAAAGAAAATTCTTTCCTTTAATATGCTGAAGATTTTAGGTTTTAGAAGATATACAAACTCCATGGAACTTCTTTCCCTGTTTTTATACACTTTCCTTCACTTGAATTATACACAGCAGCACGTTAACCGGCCCTATCTCTCCCAGATGCTGTGGTCGAAGCAGTGGTCGACGCCGAAGATTGAGGACGAGGTCAAAACTCTCTTACCCGATCTTGGAGGAGGAGTTCCTGGCAGCACCGCTTCCCCCTATGGGTAAGTCAGTTCCCTAGCATTGACTTTCATAAATGTTCTTTATTTTTCCTTTTTCTTTTTTTGCCTTGATATCAGATGACTTTTCCAATAGCCACTTATGTTCTCTTTTGAAAAAAAAATCTTAGTGCTTTTTTTTTTTTATCGAATCCTGGGATACTGTAAGAAATAAAAACTCGAAGAGCACGACTCCTTTGGGTTAAAATGACCCACACTTTCCCGTTTGATCTTCAACAGCGTGCAGCCCTTCGTGGAACACCCGACCAGTTACCCATCAGTCTCAGCCGCCTCTCTCTCCACGGACGCCCTTTATGAGACCATGTCAGTGACGCAGTCCAACAACAGCCACGTCTACTCGCCTCCCCTCCCGACCTCCCTCGGTGAGTTACTTTTCAAAGGTCCTCTTCCTCACATCTCCAGCAGTAAGTTGCTCGTCGGAAAAGGTTGTTCGTTTATGTCTTAATGTTCATGGTGATGGGTATGATGGTCCGCTGCTTCAAAAACTCTTGACTGAATCAGAGAACTCGGAAAATATAATCCGACGGAAAAAAAAGAATAGTTATGACTCTCTTTTTCGGAACTGCTTGAGACGGACATCTAAGTGTCTTTACTTCTGGCTGGCCTCCGACAGGTAGTGCAGGTGGACTGACGCCTCTCACACCCATCACTATGCAAGACGTCAAGCCAGTCCTGGCGGCATCCTCAGTCCTTGACACCACCGCCTCTCAGTACCAGCAAGGTAAGGCCATATCACATGTACCATCGCCTCTATACTGACGGTATCCCGCTGTACTCATCGCAACCATGGCTAAATAGTAACTCTAGGGGGTACTGGTCTAACCCAAAGGACAGATTCGTATGATCATCATCATTGTCATTACCCATCACTGCTGCAACAATTCATTAATGCTAAAAACAGTCAAAGGTCTTTCTTCATCCCTTGGAGATAGTGATATGTGATATGTATACTGTATTGCTCAGAACTTTACAGGGAATTGTACGTCTTCCATAAACCTGATTCCGGTGATAGCGTTAAGATCAACAGTAGCTCGTGTTTCTGAACTCGTGTGATCTCGTCACTCGGTCAGTCGATTTACGTTAAAGAACAAGAAGCGGTTACGAACTTGGCCAATAAGTCGAAAGAATCACGAGGAAATTTTTCCATTCTCAAGTGTGTTTATTTGTCATCTTTGCCTGGGAGTCAAGGCACCATCTTCACTTCACCTGGGTGTCTTCCAAAAGTTCTTACTTTACTGGCGTTTATTCTCGTACTTTATAATTGATATGATATACTCTCAGTGATTAAGCAGATTAAATGATTAAAGGACTAATTCAGGAGCCACAGAGATACTCTCTCTCTCTCTCTCTCTCTCATCTTATGTTGAGCGCTGCACGTTTGCTTTTCCTCATGGCAAAATATCGAATCATAAACTAGTACTTTACCTTTCCGTCTTCGACTTAAACATCATTATGCCGTCAACTTAAATATGTAGGAGACCTCTTCTTTTTATTCCACCATCTTACTAGTCTTATGACGAACTTTGCTGGATATTTCAGCCTTTGTTTAGTACCGTTTATATATCTAAGCCTTTTTGAGCTCCTAGAGAAGAAAAATTTGTCTCTACTGCATATCAGGTTCCTTACGGCAACGATGTACGAGATATTGGTGGCAGAATCTGGCGTGCCTGATGGTGAAAAATTCCGCATATCTCATCCACTCAGTCATCTGAACGTTATTCCATCACTGTGATGAGTGCCATGTTCATATTCACTTCCCCCACGTCATCCACATCAGGGCTCCTTCGGTCTCAGTCTGCAGTCATTCATATCATACATACTAGCAGTATTGATACAGGTCCGTCTAATCTCAGTTACACTCTTTGTAATCCATCCACACTAACCATATAACACACAGCTAATCCATATTAACCATTACTCCTCTTCTTCCGCGTTAATCATCATCTTCGCCCTCCATCTGCTCTACCACTCAACCACACTAACTTCACGAACCTTCTGTACACTTCATCTACCATGAGCTTCTGTCACTCAGCCTTTTGCCCAGTTTCACTTGAGGAGAGGTGTCTGCTGAGTGTTAGACAAGACCGGCAAACACTAGTCACCAGCCCTTCCATAACCTTGACGTGAGCGCCTTCCATTGCCTCGCATGCACAACCACTCTCTGCATCAGTAAATGCATGATGGTATATATGTGGATAATCAGTATCCATGTTTAGGCTCGCATGATCAAGAATGGCTTCTACTAACATTCCAACATGTATTTGTGTTTTGAGTAATTCCAGATATAAGTCCTGGGCTTGAAGTAAACAGGAACTATTTTCATTGTTTTTGATCAATATGCAAATTTAGACAAAGCACATGAGCACGTGTGCACTGATGTAGCACCTGCACTTTGCACCAGTAGACAGTAGGAAAGAGGATGCAGCCCAAGTAGAGAGTGCAGTCCATAGTTTATGTCAGCTTCGTATCTAGGTTATCTGAGCGGCGGCGGCCACGTTGTCTGTGACACATAGCAAGATGTGCATCAACACCATTATGGCTCATTTTCCCCTCACCTCACCCCGGGAGTCATCACCTGGTGATCGTATCTTGCCTGTTGTCACACCCCTGCCGCTACGTCGCCAGGTATTTGGAAATCAGTAATTAGGGGCGCATCCTGTAGCTAAGCCAGATGTACTATAGTGCTTGCCATTTTCCGTTTTGTTGAGAGGGAGCCGACGCTTAGCTCAACCAAAGTCATCCCAGTAATCCTCTGACCAAGGATGCATTGTCTCCTCTCAACAAAACAGATGACGTCTCGGTCGTCAAAAATCTTGACTGCTCTCAGAGTTATCTCATACTTCATACTAAGATTCCCAGACACTGTTTCTGTGAAGCATTTGAGAGACATTTGAAGTATAAGAGCAACTCTCTGGCTCAGGATTCTTGGTTTAGCCGAGCATGGTGAAAAGTAGCTAATGTGTGATCATGGCAGTAGTGAAGTGTGTGTGTGATGGCCAGTTGTTGTCTGCACGTCAGGAGGCACCGTGTACACGCCCCTCAGTACCCCCCAGTCTACCTCCAACGCCGGCTACAGCAGCACCACCCTGGCCACCACCTACCCGGAGCAGACGTCCGCGTCGCCCCCAAGCGAGAGCGTGACGCCACTCGACAACCTGGTAGTGGCGCCCTGCTCGTCGCCCCTCAAGGCGGACACGCCCTGCACCGCCGCCCTCACTGTCCTACAGCCGGCCTCACATGCCCACGCTGCTACTCATCATACCTATGTATCCACTCAAGTGCATGCAACTGTGCACGAACACTCCTCGTCAACGCATGCCCATACACCAATGAACGCCCAAGTAGCGGCCATACCTGATCCAGCCTACACCGCTCTACCACCCATCACACACTATTCAGGTACGTTGCCTTTCTGCACCTGCCCGTCCTACTGCATGTCAGCACCTGTGTCCCGCCCATTGTCTTGGTATGTACGTACACACTTGCCACTCTATGTATCACACAGCTCTCTCTCTCTCTCTCTCTCTCTCTCTCTCTCTCTCGCGCGCGCGCGCGCGCGTGCCATTTACGGCAGCGGCAACTCCCGCCCGCCTGGTGACTGTGCGATCATCACTAACTCAATAGACAGCTCTCGCCTCAATGTAATCAGAGGTAGTAATCACCCACTTCCATTTGATTACATATAATCATGTCACCATCGCCAGATAACGCCTCGGTGTAGTTGGAGGTACTAGTCACTCACTTCCATTTGATTACATATGATCATGTCACCATCATCAGATAAGGGCTATACCCATGTTTTATCGGAAATTATCATGATGTCTGTGGTAAGAGAAATGAAGCTTTGATTAAAACTTGACCGCATAACCAACACCCTCAAAATTCTTAGTTGAGGTAATAAGTAGCATCATCCCATGTTTAATGACTGTACGAGGATCAGTGCATCTAATGCACAGCCTGTTTTATACCAAAGCAATCAGACACATTAGCATGTCCCTCACGCTTAAGTCTCCTCCACTCAATAATTATTACTCAGCTTCACCTGACATGTGAAAGCCGACTTAGCCATAAATATGTTCTGGCCCTTTTCTAGTCGCCCTTCACCCTACTGACATACATACAGACTATGACTAAGGTGATGCCTCAGAACCAGTTTCATTCAGTAATTTTCATTTAATCATGGTCTAGCAGAACCCCTTCTGGCGCTACAGTTCTTTTCGCTCTCGTTGAATAAAGCACCACAATTGCTGTTTCCATTCCATACCATTGACTTCCTTAAATCTTCAATCCTGTACATCTGCTCTCCTTGAAAAGCCAAAGAACTCTAAACCACATGGCAAATGACCTTCTGGCCTACCTGTGACATGTCCATATTCCTGCATGCAGTAAACCTTGTGGTCTTCTCCAGGTACAGCCAGCATAGCGTCGATGACAGACTGTTACACGTACTCCTCGCCGTACACCCAGTACCCGTCCACCTACCCAGCCTACGGCTATGGCACCGGAGGACTCCTCAGTAAGTAACTGTGAGTATTGGTGTAAGTTATTCTTTAGTTCCTTGTGTTGCCGAATATTGTGGTTTGGTGTTACAATCATCGTTGTGTTCTACTTTATCTGTCTCGTTATGGCCAAAGTTCACTTACAGTGATCCGTAAATCAAGAGTACTTAGAGTACAGTTCAAGCATTTGTGAGACAGAGTGTATCATGAATTCAAATTTGTGCGTAGGTTTGAAATCATCCACTTTATCAGATACTTTTCGGAACATACACTCTCAATGTTCATAGGTTTTCCTCTTGTGTCCTAGCCTTTTATATTACCTGAACGTTAACAGCTCCAATCTTATGTGCTTCAAAAAACGTCACCATGTTGATAAAGCAATCACGTGGTTAAATGCAATATATGAGAGTTGATTCCCATCCAAGCAAGAATAATCACTCTAATCAGAATGTGTGTGTGTGTATGTATTTACAATTTCATTCCTCGTCAGACATTAGCCTGCATGTTAACGTAGGCGTTGTCTCTCCACAGACGTGGGGAACTGCAGCAGTTCCGGTCACTGTGGTAAGAACAGCGGCGGTGGGAACAGCAACAGTTACAGCACAAACAGAAACAGCGGCAGCAATAACTGCAGTTATTTCAGTAACGCTGGTGCTCGCCTGAGGATGCTGCAGTCGTCCCTTGGTTCCTCAGCGTGACCGAGACAAGACCTGGGCACGTAGCGCTGGGTCTCCAGCACACGGTAGTCTCGGCTGATACCCAGGTGTATCGTCTATCGAGACAAACAGTTGTAATACAACAGGCCTCGTTGCTACAGTTTACGTGCATTGGCTTCGCGGCAGCCCTGCGTGAAAACAACGACTCCAGATCGAAGAGAACGACATCAAGGAGAAGTAGAGAGCAAGAACCCAAAGGACATCCCTGCGAGTCTGTGTAACCGCCGGGCGAGGAGACGACATCATTTACCTGAGTGCGTGTTAAGCAGCACGGACCGATCTCTAGCTAGAATACCAAAGAACCAATCACTTTCAAATCACGTATTTATTTGAGCCAGGGACCCGTCGGGCCCTTCCTTCTTCAGGCACACATTCAGAAGGAAACCACATGAAACCCAGTCAAATACTCTCTGTACAGCACTTCATAGCCTTCTTTGTGTGCCTGATGGAGGTAAGCAAGGACCGAGGTAACCCTGACTCACACACACTGGCACATAGACCCACACAACTGCTTATTCTGGGCGTGGGAATCCGTCCTTCGTTCACAAGAGGACTGTGGCATCTCCCCAACACCAGAAACATCATCTCTCAGGTTTTGGTACTCACTGGGATTTTTTTTTTTTTTTTTTGCAGTCCAGGTCTAGATTTACTTAATCCCTTTGATTATTCTTTTAATAAAAACGTCTGTTGAACAGTGATTTGATTACCTCTTGCATGTATCACATATAAATGAATATATTATGATGAATGAGTGAATAAAGAAATGGACATACATAAGTAACCATTTGCACACACACACACACACACACACACACACACACACACACACACACACACACACAAATATCTTAGTATTAGAAAAACTATGACTGATAAAGTACAACAAGAGATTTCCACCCTCACTCTTAATGATGGGGTCTTGTCCATCTCCTGTTCACTAATGTATTATTTTCTAGCTTTTCCTTTCCATGACTACATGCATGAGGTGATGTAATCTAGTGTATCGGATCTGGATACACAGAAAGAAATAATATCTGCATAATGTATATTTTCATCTCTAGAACATCAATTAGGGACAGGAGTGTTAGTGCAGGTTAGGCTAGAGTGACAAAGAAGCCAACGAAAGGAAAGACAGAAAAGAACTGAGTTAACATAAAGAAAGAGGTTGAGAAAGTGGGAGAAGGAATAGAAAAGAGAAGAAGTGTATGGTGCAAGTAAAAGAAAAAAAAAATTAAGCATAGCCTAGCCAAGCAGTTAGTTTCAGTATGAACGAAAGCAAGACCAGAAGTTCTGACACCTAAGAAGGTTAAGTGATTCAGCACTCCTACCTTAGGACGGTAGAGCTTCCTGGTTGATCATGGTTTTAAGTGGACTCGGAACTTTTTTGGTTGCATGAATTTATTCATGTCTCACATTTCCGTCGACAACTATCATTTTGCTGTGTTCATTATATTTTCTAGAAAGATTGTTTACGAGTGTCACAGAAGCATCAGTGTCTACTGGAACAACCTTGACTTGATTAATCAAGGAAAATGTGATTAATCGAGGAAAAGCTGAGCATGTCTTGCAAATGAATTTTTACCATACTTTCTCGTTTGTATATATCTAACACAGTAGCTTCCTTCCATTTCTCTTTTACTTCTAAGTACAGAGGTTTGTATGGGCCAGAAAATGATGCATTAGTAATGGGGCCCCTCACTACAGTCACTGTAGTCTTGCTAGCGATTACCGAAACTCAGAAAGGCAATAGAAATTATATTTGTGCATTTTAGCAATCTATTCTTATACAGACCTCCAAGTCAACCCGTACCTAATGACCATGGGGCCTCGGACAGACACCACAGTGGAAGATAAGTTCTGTGGCCATTACGGACCCGAGAGTAAAATGTCTTGTCCTATAGTTAAAAGATCTTTACCTACTCATATCTAATGCAAACCTTTGTAAAGAAGAAGAAGAAGAAAAAAAAAAGAAAACACTTTAATCACAGATAATTGTGTGTGGCTTGTCTAAATATTGTATCAAGGTTTCATTTCATTTTGCTCGATATGCTATCGTTTTATCTTAAAATGTTTCTAAGGGAATTAAAATGAATAATGAAAATAACTTCTTTGTTGCAGCACGACTCATGTGGGGACAGATCAAAGAACGTCTACTAGATCAACAGAGGTGGTGTCACGTGATTCAGGTGTGAAGGAAAGCCATCTGAGTATATATTCACATGGAGTTGCCTACAGCCAAAGAGCAGAGCCCAGGAGAGTTCGACCCTAACAGAACATTCACCAATAAGAATGAAGACAGAAGATCTTTTCTCTCTGGAAGAAAAAATACAGCACTTCCGATACTATCAGTAAACAGTGGTGTCGGAACTTAACATCGGTAAATCGATATCCAATGTAAGTTCCTTCATTGACTCGTAAGATTTGTCAGTTTCATCTGATGGAGAATAATGAATTTGTTTCCTTTTCAGACCTGATGATATTTAGAATGAAATGAATGGTCATGTTGTGACAAATCAGTTCATTTCAGTTTTAATACTTTATTCCCTGACAGCGGAATCTGGATCCTAGTGCTGTCACTAGGTACTCCTGTACAATACCTCCCTTCTCTGTCACCAAACCCCAGTACAACTTACCAGGTATATTCTTTAGAGTTGCACTTCTGTAGTTCGAACATGTACTTTTGTGCCGCTTAAAGTGGCAATGTATATCACCTTGCCTTCTTGCTCCAGGCTCCCGCCGACGTTCCACAGGTCAAGAGGTACTGTGATGGGTGAGTGTCTTTGCGAAGTGAAAGCAGAACGCTTGAGGAGCAAGAGATCAGTGCCATCGGTGTGGAAGTTGGATAATGGACATTAGGACTCTTGCGGCTTGTGAATGGGTGTGTGCAATGCTGGAGAGTTAAGTTATGTCCAGAAGGCATATTATGAGGCTTGCCTCGTGGTTACCTGGGAAATGCAGCTTCAGATAGGCATATGTTTGCTAGAGTGGAGTTTAAGACTAGGTCGCGAGGGTGATTGTTCAGTGCTTTTCGGGTCACTGCCGAGTGTATGTAGTAAATCAGTGTCGTGCTTACTGCTAGGTTTCTGAAGTGTGATGCAATTGGTACACTTTCTAGCTCTACTTGGGGATTGGAAAGTGGTTACTATGCGGTTATTACGCATCTGGTGGAGGTGACACATGTGTTAAAAAAAGCTTTTTCATGGCTACGGGACTTCAGTATATTATCAAGCCAATTATTCCTGTTAGACAGAAAATTTCAATCAGAATCATAAATATGATATACGAACATCGATATAGGCATTCATAATCCATGCATATGTCATCCATAATCGGAAGGCGATCACCTTATTACATAGGTAATAAAGTATACATATATGGTTTACTGTTATGTATATATGGTTCACTCGAATCTGATGTAAGCCAAGGTGTGGTATACCATTCCTTCCTTTTCCTTCGAATGTATGTATGTATGCTCTTGAATTCGAACGATGTCTGTGCCGTATACCTGAAATATATATCAACAAAAATCATCATTCCTTTGCACTCCCATGATGATCTTTCCTTTGCAGCTGAAGGAGGCATACCAGAAGACGACGAGGCAAGATTAACTTCCTGACGTTCCACATCTGTAAACAACGTCTGCATAAACTATTTCCCCAATAATATTATCATACGAGTAAGTTCTTTTTACAATATCATTTTGTAATATTTTCATTACGAAACTCCCACCCAGCGAATGTTAGCCTAGAGCAGCTTTGCCAAAATCATTTGAGGCAGACCTGCTTAATGGTAATGTGAGATAGCTATGATAACATAGTTCCTACTTAGAAATAATCCTTTATGTTATCAGGAGAAGAATGCTCATAAAATTTGCTGGATTACTTTTGTTTCAATCATAAACCTTCTTGTCTTTAATTTGAGTGAGTGAATAGTGACATGTCCATGGTATGCTACATCATGTACGTAAAAAGCTCGACTGTACGGCCACTTAACAACTTTATGGGAGCTTAAATCAGAGACATCTTTTCTTTTTCCTGTTTTAAGCATATGTCTTGCCAATGTGCGTGCTAACTATGCACATGAGAATATTAGTATATAGACAGTACTTCCAAGTGACATTTTAAGCAAGATGAAAAGTGATTATGAACTAAGCCAAATATATTTGGTTTAAGTTTGGTTAGATATTCGTATATGGTAAACAGTCATTATGTACAAACGTGATGATCTTGATTTCCTTTCGTTGTATAGGTGTGATAACAACTAACGAATCGTACACCAAGCTGGAAGTGTTAGCCTTGGGGTCCATTTAAAACATAAACATCCAATATTTTGGACTGAGCTGCAATGATATCTCAATGCTTTCTCTAAACTAATGATCAAAATCAACATGAGAGAGACTATATGATAATTTGTAGATACCATAGACTTAATGAGCAATTACCATTCATATTTCAAAAAAATAAAGATTGCTTGTGGATGTAGTTAGCACCGGTTAGTTATTTCTTTTCACAAATGTCGTCCTAGTTTTAAGGAAATGTAGCCGCAACAACAAGTGGCAATGATTATGATTTCCTTTCCAGGGTTTCTTGAACATCCTACTGTTGTGCTGTTCATCAGGGATTATTTACGATATCGTTCGAAAGCAATAAAACTAATTGTACAGATATCCATTCTTATTTTTCCTACATATCTAGCGGATGGTTTAAGAAAACTCATAGGTTTATTGCAAATATTATACAGGTAATGAAGCTATTCGTACAAATGTATTATGCATACTAATGTCAGCGTATAAGTAGGACAGAAGAAAAGAGGAGCAGATTTCCAAGAAGACAGATTTATATACGAAATCGTGGCACTTATCGAGCTATGATTTTCAGGGTGTTTGCAACAGTTCCCAAAATTATCAGAATGTATAAAGATATATAATAATTCTAGTGTATGTTACCATCAACATAATGGTGCAACGTTTACACTATCAAGATATTGCTTTATCCTGTACAGTTACTTCAAGCAAATCTAGTCCACTGTGCAACACTGTTAAGGACTCACCAACTTACACCGAATGACTCGCTTCTCCTGAGGGAGGTTTTGCACGGTTTCAATAGATACTCAGATTTCAAATGCAACTTCATTTGTATCGTGTATCATACTTCTGAATAGCTTTACACCTTAAGGAAAATGACTCTATAATGAAAATTAATTTTGCTGGGATTGTTTAGGTGATGAATTTATAACCATAAAAGAAGCTGGATTCCATCCTGATACTTAAGGATATAAAACTAGTACCCTCCTGTGATAGTAGGCCCAAAAATAATGAGATCAAATTCCTCGTCCCATGTTCACTGCAGATATCATTTATCCGGAACTTGATTTAGCATCTTGCAAGATTCTTTTTCTATCCTTGTATACAATACCAGCTAACCTATATTCGTCGGAGTTACAAAGCTAGAATTAATGGTACTTCACATAACCAAACTCTACACAGAATACAAATTTTCGCTGATACACCGCTTTATTTTTCCTACTTTGCTTTGGTTGATCTCGCTTCTT
>JAYMFT010372234.1:0-21488 GCA_038088735.1 Panulirus argus
AACCAGGATTCGAACCTATGCGCTCGACCCTGGGCGGCCCGTGAATGCGTCACGGTCAGGAACGCTAACTGCTACACCACGGGAGTCCATAATTACTGCTCTGTTTTGAAATTTGTTAGTTGTCAGTTCAGTTTGTTAGTTTGATGATGGAGGGAGACGTAAGCTAGTTCATGTACACCACAGTCCAAGTACAGTGTACCTTTGATTGGTTATGATACGTGGGGCAACCTCCAGTACTCCCGCTCACACGGTCGATATCTCATGTAATTCCTTTGTTCTTGCGATTTTTGAGTGCTTGCCTCACGCTAAATTACGACTCTAAGGTAGGATATACTCCATTCGCATTCATCTTCCGGCAAATTGTTTTGTTTCTGAGTGTGTGAGAAGGGTTAGTGGTTCCTCAGGGCAGGGCTGTGTGTGAGTGTGCTGCAAGGATCCTGTTGGTGGTGTAATTTTGAACAAATGAACTTACCGCTCCTCCTGGCGCACTTTACCGCGCTCCTCATCCCTGCATGCTTTTAGTTGCTTACGATGTTTTTAGCGTTATATAAACATTTAGATTGAATTTATATACTTGTGGGAGGGATTTAGACTGATACGTGTTAAATATTTAGGAAGTTATATATTCGAGTTCTTACATCCCGAACCTCTAGGATTGTGACGTGCTAATGCTGTAGGATGGGGTCTGTGTTGGCGATGATGCAGTATGGTAATGTTACAGAGAACCAACCTGTCATGGTTCATTCCTCTTACTGTAAGTAGAGTACTATGCCGCGTGAGTTCCTCTAACTGTAATGTGGGACCATTGTGTTCTTACCTACCTGTTTGTACCATACGGGGAGGGAGTTTTACGATCGTGCCCCCCCTCCCCTCTACCCCTCCACGCCATGAGTGTGTGTGTGTGTGTGTGTGTTGGTGGTGTGGTGGGAAAACTCGCGTTGGTGTGCGGTAAAGGGCCCTCGTGTCCATTACCTGAGGCTGGTGAGACTTTATCTAGCCGCCCTTGTTGTGTTGAAGACTGGCTGTGGGTTAGAGTGATGGTTGTGGTGCCTCTCTCTCACCATCAGGCTCCTGCGTCCGGACGCCCGCTCGCATTGCTGCTACAGCAGTGGATTGTTTTCATTGGAATGTTTACCTGTCGGCATTAATTTCATGGCTTGTAAGGCGGTGTAAATAGTCGTTAGTCTTGTTTATAGGATCGGTACTCGATGTCAGCGGCTCTGGAGCCCCAGTGTTGACGCTAGGAGCACGTTTTGTTTCCTCTCTCGTGGTGATGGCGACGTTGGTGGTGAGCTCAGCCTGGGGAAGTAGTTGACGTCACGGCAGGTGTTGCGGTATGATGGCATCCCTCCAGGAGTACGTGTAGGAGAGGGAAGGAACCCCGGCAAGGACACTTGATGGGGGTGTGGTGGGGTGGAACTTGCAGCTGCAGTCGGGGATCACAGGCGTAACGTTGTATCAACACTGCCTGGTCTGTGGCGCCCACCATGGTGTTATGTGAACACTCAACATCACTAACTCACTCGATTAAAAACATTCAGATTATAGTAATGGTAAGTCAACACGGACGTAGATTGGTGCGACAGTAGTAGATGACATGTGATGTCGGTATGTACAAACTTTTACACCCCCAGCCGTGTAAACGAAAAGACAGTATTTATTCTGTTGACGTATATAGTGTTACTGAGGAAGAGAAATTTGATTATAATAATCTTCGACGATCTAATGCCAAGTTGGCAGTTCATAGAAGCAGTAAAAGAAGAAAAGAAATAATTTCTAGGCTTCATTTGAATTTGCCTGATGCTTTGATTTTCACTTTTTACCATTCACTGGTGGGTCCTCATCCTGATTATTGTGCTCAGTCTTGGTCACCTACTTGAAAAAAATAAACATACAGAAATGATAAATTACAGCGGCGAGCTGTTAAGATAATTCCCGAGCAGAAAAGTTCAAAATCCTATAAGGGCCGTCCACACGACCTTAACTTATTTAGCTTAGAAAACAGGGTTGGGCGGTGATTTAATACAGGCCTTCAAAATTATCAAAGGCTTCGACACTCCCGATCTAAGCAGCTGTATAAATCTAGATAAGTCGGATTTCTTTCCTAGTAATGGATACAACAAATTCATGAGTAAACGTTTTACTTCTTCTGAGGAAGTCATTTTTCTTCATTAGAACTGTTAACACGTGGAATGATATACCATTAAGAGGATTTGAAAGCAATACCATAAATTCGTTGAGAAATACATCAGACGAATACCTGAACTCGGGTCCACGATTTTTTTATATGCTCCACTGTAGTTAAAAAAAGAAAAAAGAAATAGTCATTTTTCTAATGTAATCCACAAGTAACCTCGGAAGGGTCCAGCGATCTGTTACTTTTTACATCCCTCTATATTGCTATGTAATAAGGAACCCGGAAGTTCGAAAATGACTTCGTTTTAAACGTACTATGATGGCTTGACCTTCGACATGACCCTTAAGGGGTCGTCAGTCGTACCATCTTGCTCAAGGGGTTGAGCGGTCCACGCTACTACTAAAATTGCAGGAACTTACGAAGAACTTTTCCGGGTCAAGGCTTGGGGAACTGTCTTCTCTGATGCAGGCGGGAAAAGTCCCATATTTATCACTCTCGCCCCAGCACTGGTGGGTTGGCCTTGCTGGCCACGAAATGATTTTGTTGATTTACGATATTAGTGACTTAATTCCTAGATAGTGTCAACTGTTGTGATTGCTAGAGGAGTGAAAGACGGGGTAGTTGGCTCGCAAGAACCTTATGCATTTCTCAGCTGTGCAGCTAGGAGATGGTGTGATACAGATGTCATGGGCCCACTACACCTGTTCAGCCTACCATTTTTAAGTGTGAGGAACACCATGGAAAGATCCCTGGACATATTCTGAAAACGTCTGGACAACTTTTTAAAAGGTGAACCAGACCAGGCAGGTTTCACTAAAAGTAACAAATTAGACCAGGAGTATCAAACAGATTTCGTAGAACAGGCCCTTCACCAGAGAAGCTTGGTGGCGAACTGGAGCTGCGGGAGTTGGAGGATAGACCCTGAAACCAGCGTAAAGTGTTCGTTAAATGAAGGTAAACATAATGCTGCTGGGGATGACCTACGGGCTACGTGTTAGCCTTTTACTCATATGTCTTGGAAGTGTTGAAAATTTACCTTTTTGTCCAGATCACTGAGAAATACAGTTGCTGCGTGTATGAGAGGCAAGGATGTTAGGGGAAGAGATGAGAGCTGTAATTCTTTTGCGGTACCGCTCACAGGATGAACATGGGATTCACAGTAGATTTGCCGGCCATACCGGCTCAAATCAGTCAGTCATATGACAGGTGGTGAAAGTTTGAGTGGGAGTAGAGTAGTGGCTCTGGCTGGGGAGTGTTGGATGGGCAGCTAGAGTGCGGAAGTAGCTGGCGGGAGTATAAAGATAATTTCGGAGTTCTGGTCCGTCCCGGCAGATGCAGGCTTGGCGGTGTGTGGGAGACGGGCGGCAGGGTAGCGTCAGACCGTGGTGGCAGCCGCTGATTGCATTCCGCAGGTAACAAGTGGCTACACGAGTGTCGCTCTTGGATTATATGGTAGCGTGGCCGTGGCCCCGACCACGCTGCTCCACTTGAGTGGCCGCACACCCGCCCGGCAAGTCTCAGTAGCCGACGATTTAATTTTAATTGACGTTTGTTTGGCAAGGCGTGTGTCGCTGGCTCACATGACCATCTAGTGGCTCGGGTTGATGTATTGGTTCCATCTTGTCAGTTGCTTGAAGGTGGGGGGTGGTACGGGGGTTCTTTTTTGGGGAGGTGTGGTCCTGCAGATGCCCACCCAGCCTGCCCCGCCCGTCACAACATCCATCCCTGCTTCGTGTGAGGAACATCACGGCCGCATTCCTCATTAATTGCTAGATAGTGTCTTGCTGCTTCAGCAGGAGGCGGGCTGAAGTAGTGGTGGTGATGGGTGTCTGGGATAGTGGTGGTGGGAGTGCGAGTTAGTGATGGTGGTGCTTGTGTTGGGCTGCGATGATGGTGGGTATGTTGTACAGTGTTGGTGGAGCGTTTGTGGGTCAGTGGTGATGGTGGGTATATGGGGCAGTTATGATGGTGGGTGTGTGGGATAGTGTTGGTGGTAGATGTATTGGACAATGGTGGTGCCTGTGTGGGTCAGTGATGGTGTTGGGTGTGTAGGGCAGTTATGGTGGTGGTTGTGTGGGGTAGTAGTCGTGGTTGTGGGACAATAGTAATGGGTGTGTGGGGGCTGTAGCGGTATAGCCTCCGCGGCGAAAAGGCTCACGGTAAGACGATTGCCTTAGGGTGGCCAGCCCTCAGTATACCGCTGCTAGGATAATTCTGGCCCGTGAGCTCTCCCAGCATGCTGGCTAGACACCTGACCACGAATAGAGAGGTCAGAGAGCAATCTAGTGGCTAATTGGTCTGTTGAAGGATAGTACTATTGTGATATTGACATTACCTGGGAGGACCACAGACAGATTTGGGGGCGGAAAAACTTAATTGCTTGGGGCTCTGCACCTATTTAGTCTGCTCACTTGTGTACGTACCCAGGGAACGCTTACCAACATGAATATGCGCTTGTGCGCTTGGGTTGATGTTACCAGCGGCACATCAGCTAGGTGGGTATCACCCCGTCTGTTGTGTGTCGGAATGTCCCCACACAGTATGTGAGCCGCTGCCTAATAATAATAAATTCGTCCCTCCGAGCAAAATTGAAGTTGAAAATTTTGGGCAGAGATGCGAGCGAAACTAGTCGCTCTGTTAGGAAGGCTTAAGGAGGGCGGTTAGGCCTCTGTTCGGTGGCCTGAAGAGGTTAATGTATCAAGGATTATGGTGGGAAGGGAGAGGAACGGTTGTGTGTGTGTGTGTGTGTGTGTGGTGTTGGACCAGTGTGCTGGTGGTGAGAGAGAGGTGGTGTCAGGGAGCGTGGGACCTGTATGAGGAACTTCAGTCGGTTGAGGACATTCGTGCGGTGTTAGTGATGAGGGGTTCGGCCGAGCTCCAGGTGTTGCTGTGTGTTTAGTGGCGCGGCTGGGCTTTGCCTGGACCCCTGCCTACCTGCCCCCTCGAATTAGGATTAGCCAGCTCTAGCGGCAGCCTTCCCTGAGGGTGGTATGTACTCTAAAAGTAAGATGAATGGGTAGCAAATGATATGTTTACAGCCGTTACCTCTCCACATTCCAGCAGGTACGTGTTTTTGCTATCGTTAGGTTAGTTCCGTCCTGAAAAGATCCTCCAGAGTTTTTATGCTGGTATTCATGTGAGACTTTGCATGAGTACTGAATGATAGACGCTTTTCGTTTTCAGTCATTTCACAGACCCATACAGGATGAGCACAGATGGTAGCCTAGCCAGTTTAGGTAAGCATATAGTAATACTTAAGGAGTCGTGACGTGCGTGTCTGTAGCGTTCCACTTGTAAGAGCGCCTCAGGCGTTCAGGGGGGAGGGTGTTGTGGCACTTGGCTCAGCTAAGTGTTTGGAACGTTTACTTTAGCCTCTGCTATAGTATCTCCTCCGGCCGAGATAACGCAGATTAGATAAAGGATTTACTGATTACTGAACGAGGGTCCGCCGTCCGTTAGCCGTCATGGGGGACTTAATTATCACTAGGTACTATGGCACGATTCGACTGCTGCCGCCGTCCATTGACTGATTATTTTTTTTTTTTAACATTTGCCGCAAAAACCAACAGATTTATCGCCGAGTGTGATGGGGTCAGTCACACCATGGAGGCTCAAGGTTCTCCTTACCACTGAGCGCTGTGGTGATCAAGGGAGACCTCTTCACGGCACATGATTATTTTCTTTAACTTCCAAATCTTGACTTGTCTAGATACAGATAAACTGAGGAAGATTTTAAGCATGGGTGAGTGGAGTATTCCCAGGGGTTAGGATGGAGGCAAGTATAGAGCGTACAAGAAGGTGCAGTACGTTATTGACATAGGAGGGTGACAGGTTGGCCCGAGCACTGTATCATATTTTTTAATTTGGATATAAACTTTTAACTAATGAATATTGATTGCCTCTCCACGCCAAACACTTGTGAACTCTTAGCTATTTTAAAAATTACGTAACTTTTATTTCTTTTTAGAAAAACATTATTTTGTATTTTATGAATAAGGCTGGAAGGACAGATGAGGGTTTGTGATATTATGAATTAGGGGTGATGGTCATATCTGTGGGAAGAGTGGGACTGGGGGAGCACAACACGACCCTTGACCCTTTAGCTGAGGAGGCTGGTACCAGTGGTGTGTGTGTATGTGTGTGTGTGTGTGTGTTGCGCCTCTCGGCAGCTGCACCACACGAGAGAAAGAGAGAGAGAGAGAGAGTGTGTGTGTGTGTGTGGCTGGTGGCTAGGAGAGGCATGACCCTTGGGAAGGTTGTCACTAAGGCAGGGGAGTGAGGGAGGGGTGTGGTGGAGCGTGAAGGAGTGTGGTGGTGCGGAGTCTCGTGTGCTTCCCCGACATACTTGCTGGAAACCGCCATCGCTCGCACCATATTCTGGTCTGGGTTGTTACAGGTGTATCGCTGGTCTGGTATTACAAAGTGTGGAGCTGGTCTGGTTGTTACAAAGTGTGTGGCTGGTCTGGTTGTTACGAAGTATGCGGCTGGTGTAGGGTTTTACGGCATGTTTGGCTGATCTGGATGTTACGAGGTGTGTGGCTGGTTTGGGATGTTACGAGGTGTGTGGCTAGTCTGGTGTGTTGCAAAAAGGTTTGTGGCGAGTGTGGGTGTTACTAAGTATTTGATAGATGAAAACTTTCAAAAAAATTTTATGATGATAGGATGTTTGGATGTGGTGGGTCTTGCGTGACTGGGTGGGTCGTAGAACCCAGGTGGGTGTACTGATGGGTGTAGCGTGACGGGATGGGCAGCAAGACTCACGTGGGTGTCCTGGTGGGTGTGGGTCACAGCGGTGGGTGTAGCGAGACGGGATGGGCTGCGGGACCCATATGTATGTGGGCCACACTAGCGGATGCAGTGTGAAGGGGTGGGCAGCATGACCCATGTGGGTTTACTTGTGTGTGTGTGTGTGTGTGTTGGGGGGGGGGGCATACTGCCCCTCCGATGAATTCAAGGTAACCTGGCCTTCAAGCCAGCGTATAGAAATGTTTCCCCTACGTAGGGAATCAGGTATTTAAAGACTTCGCCATACTGTGTGAGGGAGGGAGGGAGGAAGGTATTGCTGTGTTGGGAATGGAGGGTTATATTACAGCGGCTTGTCAGGAGGTATTGGCGAGCATAGTGGCCTTCATGGTGGCTGGGGTGTTATTTGTCTCCTTCCTCCACCCCACGCCCACCCCTGGGACGTCCTGCCACTCACCCCCTGGTGCTCATGCACCACCACCCCCTGCTTCCTCTCGCCGCCTAGCCCCGGCCCACACCACCACCTACAGGGGGGGATGATTTTGCCCCGACCTGCAGTAGGGGTAAGAGATTTGGCCGTGTACCCCGCCTCAGGTGCCTGGCGGGTAGGCAGGATTTGTGGTGTGGGGTGCAAGACGGCGCCGGGCCCCCGCTGAACTGCTGCAGGCCATGGGTCGTGTGTTGGGCAATCAGGGGATGTATATATGTTTGAGGGGCCTGCGGCGTATGTGGGGGGAACGCTCTGTGTGTGTGTGTGTGTGTGTGTGTGTGTGTGGGGAGAGGTACCGGTATATGTCCCTGTGAGTCCGTCCTCACTTGCTGGTGTACCGCCTCGGGTGAGAACCTGGCCTACGACGCCTATAACACCTCACCCTTGGTGGTTCCCGAAGGAGCCTTTCCATGGTACATCTGATAGTCGCTGTATAGGTTTTCACATTCAGACTCCGATGGTAGTCATGTTGTAGTCAAGAACTGTGCTGACAGCTGCAAACCGTTACCAGATGTAGTTTGCATCACTCGACGTCCTCAGAGATGTAAAGTAAAATGTTAGATGTCTAGAATTGTTCATCACAGTAATGATACACTCACAACATTATTATTAAAGCAGATGACGTTTTACACTGAAGCACTGACACAAACGACTTAATGATACTGGTTTACTTCGAGTTTTAGAAATGCTATGAAATGGTTGCATCCGCTGGAGATCGGTGTGTCGCAGTTCATGGGCCGACGCGTAGTACTACAAATGAGGTCTTGGTACCCGTGGGGTCCAGGTGCAGCAGTAGCCAGCAACATCCTGCTCTCGTCCTTCACCTTTGTCTTACCCCAGGGCGGGGAGGGCGGTGTACCCTGCCCTGGGTCAAGACCAGATGGACCAGGCGTGCCCTCCACCCAGTTGCTGAGGTGTGTATGTGTGTGTGTGTGTGATTACAATTTGCGTGTTTCGGGAGAGAGTTTTATTCTCGCATTGCTCCGTTTCTTAACCTTGTATGTATGTAAATGTCCACACACACACACACACACACACACACACACATACATACATACATACATACATACAGACATACATACATACATACTCCCTAGCCTATGCCAAGTGCCTATTTTATCGAACAGCCGCAGGGGGAGGATGAACAGCTGGGTGGACTGTGTACTGACAGCTTCAACCGGGATTCGAACATATGCGGGTTTGATCCCAGACAGCCCGTGTATGCATGACGGTCAGTAACGCTAACCCCTACACCATGGAGGTCCGTTCGTGTGTGTGTGTGTGTTTGTTTGTCACTTAGGGCTGGACCTTACCCAGCCACGGAGGGAGGAGGAAAGTAGCCTGACCCGATGAGCTTCATATCACCATTTGTAACGAACCCACGGAAAGGTCTGTGGGGGCTTGGTTTCGGTGCATTATACTCGACAACTGGAGTGTGGACTTGAGCAAATGAGGCCAGTTTTCCGTCTGTTCCTGGCACCACCTCGCTGATGCAGGATTAAGGCGCAGCCTTGAAGTTGCCAGAGCCCCATAAAAGGAGCCCTGCGGTTGTATGATATTAGTTTGATGTAAAGGTTTTTAATCTTACAAAAGACAAATAATTTCTGCGGTAGAATGGGTGAATGGCGTAAGGGTTTTGGGTAAGTGGAGGGGCGCACAGAGCGAGCAATGGGTACGCAGAACACACATCGGCGTCAGTTGTTGAGTGTTGATGGAAGGGAGGTTTGCTTTCCTCTTGGATTTGAATCACGTGTAACTTATATTTCTTTATACCGTGGCATTCTTGAGAAAAATATTCCTAGCGAGTGTTCATGCGACGGATAGATAGTGTGCAACCCACTGTGCTGGGTAGAGTTTGATATTAAGGCACAAACATTGCATCAGAAGCCTTGCTGCCTGTGGTAAAAAAAAGAAATGTAACTCGCAAAGTCACGGGTTCACGAAGCGTAGCGACACCGGAGGCTAAATAGACTGAGGTCGTGCACTTTCTAGGTCTGGGATCTCCGTTCAAGTCTTATGGATTTCGTGTATTTATAAAGAATGATTTAAGTGAGTACTTTTTTTTTTTCATTTTCTGTCATATATCTTGTATTTTGATATTAGAAAACGCGTTTGTCGTAGATTTATGTGGGAGAGGTGGATATTGGGTTTTAAATGATAATTAAAATAGTTAATAAGTCTTGTAAATTATGATAATAATCAATCACTAAAACAAAACGACACCTGAAACCTGGAGCGGTATACAGCACGCTCGCGGTGAAATAATAACTAAACTCCCTATTTTGGAAATTCCGTTTCTGTGTTTTTGTTGCTGGTGGTTGTCGACATTAATTGTATTATAGGCCTCGAGAGGGGAACACTGGGAAAACACGGGGATAGTTGTAGTAACCTGCGTCTTTAAAATGACATCTCAGTGATTAGGATTCGGTTCCTTGTAGACAGTTTCTGATACCTTAATTTATTGTGATTTTGTTCTTAGTTAAGGAATGAATAAACGAAAAGGTTAAAAGGGATTTAGTCGTCAAATAAGACTGGAGTCTGTTTCTTTGGTAAAACAGAGGAAAGGTGATCACATGTCAATGATGAAAATTGATTTATCATCCACCCCCCCCCCCTCCCAAATAGAATCGATGCTACACACTTGTGGTTTATAACGTACCATGAAGGTAAGAGTGAGTGAAGGATGCGATCCTGTGAGCGGTAGAGCAAAAGGATTACAAGGTTCACAAAGGGTCTTAGTCAGACCCCGTGGGTAGAGAAGGCAGGACCAGGAGAATGTGTCAGGTGTCATAGTTGCCGCTACAGTGGCGGTCCCTTCGGAAGGGGAGGCTATAAAGTGGATCCTCAACAGCCAGGCGAGAGACCTGTCACCGTGAGATATATTGTGGCCATTACCGAGGCCGTATTGAACAGTGGCTCGTAAAACCGGGGTTGGCGCCCCTACCTGCATCACTGTGGTAGGTGTGTTGTGTCGTCCCCCGCCCTGCCTGGCTCCACCACGCTATCCAGGCACCTACACCACCGCCCTTGACGCAGAACACGACCATAGTACCTGCTAGGTTCCTCCACCCAGAGTATGTGACCGTAAACACGACCAACACACCTGCTAGGCTCCTCTACCTTCAGTATTTGGCCTGGGGCACTACCATCATACCTGCTAGGCTCTTCCACCACCAGCCCCTTACCCAGAACACCACCAAGAGGCTCCTCCACTGGAACAATGACATATGCCTGGAATACTCCTGCACCACCGTCAGAGACAGAAGATGTTCCAACACAACCCGGGAGCATCTCCCACTCGCCCTGGGCAGTGCCAGTACACGTTCATGGAAAGTACTAGTACAGGTACAAGACTCCTGCTCCACACTCTGCCTGACTCTGGGCATCACCAACGCACCACAACTGGAGCTGCACCCACGCCTAACCATAGCACCCCTACCACGCACTAAGGGCACCTTTCCCACTTGACATAGGGCACCACCAGCAGACATCTAGAGCTCCTGCTTTACATTTTCATGACCTGGATCACATGCCCTGGGCTCCTGACCTAGATCACGTGCCCGGGGCTCCTGTTCCGCCCTCTTACGTCCTGGGGCACTGCCCTCACACTCCCTGGGTTCTCCTGTTACCCCCTAACTCCTTGATGACTAAGGTCACCGTTAACAATACTCCCGGTTTACTCTGTCACCCCCTCACGACCTGATCACCACCGCCGCACGTCCTGGTCAGCTCTGCCACCCGATCTTGATCCATGGCATCATTCTCATCCTCCTGGCTTTTCCAGTACCCTCTCATGACTAGGATCGTTGCCACCGCATTCCTCGGGTTCCTGTACAGACCGTTTCTACCACAGACACCGCTGCACATCAGGGGCTCTTTTGCCATCAGAGGAAACGGCTCTCAATCCCTCAGGGCTACTCCACACCACCTCCCTAAAGACCCGAGTCACTCGCCGTGGTTTCCGCCACCTGCTGGTGAGACGGGGAACTGCTACCAAACGCTCGGGGCTCCTGCCCCTTAGGAACATGTCTCAGGGCTTCTCTCACTCTGTCCTGATCAAAACCACCGCCAGCACACACTCGGCCCCATGCTTCTTCTCCTACTCTAATGAGCAGGGACACCACCTGCATACGCCAAAGGATCCTGTTGTACAGCTCGACGATCCTTAGCGTTCCTGCGCCACCCCCTAATGACGAGGGGCACAGCTGACACATGCCTGGGGCTCCTGCTACACAGCCTTATGGCTGGGACTCTTCCGCCACATGCGTGGGGCTCCTGCCCACCCACACGGTGTGGCTCCTGTCTCCACATGTGGGGTTCCTGCCCGACCCCTCAATGACCCGACGCACTGCAGCCACACGCCTGCAGTTCCTGTTGTACTCCCGGCTCATGACCCGGCACACGCTCGGGGCTCCTGTGTCGGTGGCTTATGACCTGGGGCACAGACGCCACGCGCCTGAGATGCTTAGCCTCACGCTCCTCACCCATGACACCTCTCTCTCTTGCCCATGGCTCCATAACTCCTAGCGTATGGCGTGGGTGGCCGCCACTACACATTCCGGGCTCCTGCACTCCCCTCCCAGTCGTATCGTGGGGTACCGCCACTACACGCCAGGCTTGGAGTTGGTTGCGCGGCCTTGATTGCCTGGGGCTTCTGTCCCACCTGCTCATGGCTCAGGGCATTGCCCCACTCACATGCCCTGGAATTCTGCTGCATCTGTTCATGGCTCAGGGTATTGCTTCACGCGCCCGGGGCTTCTGCCCTACCTGCCCATGGCTCAGGGCATTGCCTCGCACGTATGGGGCTACTCCACCATTTCCTCTTGATCTTAGGCACCTCAGTCACGCTCCTGGGGCTCCTCCCTCACAAGCTTGGGCATTGGGCATAGGTCTCCTGTTCTGTCATCTCATGACACAAGGTATAGCCATCGTATGCCCAGGTCTCTTGTGGCACCCGCTCATGACCCGAGGAACCGACCCCTGCACGCCTGGGACACCAGTGCCCGGATCATACACCTCCCGCATATGAACCGGGACACCTCCACACACTTGGGGTTTTGCTGTTGCCCTCCCACCACTATAAACATCAGCTTCACACTCCCGCGCCACCCCTTCAATACCCATGGGGCCGCTTTTGCAAGCCCAAAGATTCTTCTCTGGCCGCTCATGGCCTTGGATACAATTACCACGGTCCTCAAGGCTCCGTCACACCTCCGGGTCTTTATAACCCGCTTATGGCCTTGGGCACCGCAGCTACACTCCAGGGGACCTTGCACCTCAAACTTATAACCAGGGGCACAGCAACATTACACGCTTTTCCAGCCATATTGCATATGTAAGACTAATCACATCCTGCTATGGTTTTAGAAGTCTTTTACCCCCACAGCTGGGTCTGGGAACCTTGCCCTACCTTACGTATACTTTACGATGGTTTTGGAGGTCTTCTATCCCCCACAGGTGAGCCTGGGACCTTATCTTACCTTACGTGTACATTACGGTGGTTTTAGAGGTCTTCTCCCCCTTAAACCTCAGGTCATCTTAGCTAATATCCTTTCTTTTTTTTAACAAGATGTGTAAATAGGAACACGAGCAGGTAGGCTTTTAAATCCCCCGGGGTCAGAAAGAAGTAGATGAGATGAAGCGATCTTTGTTAATAGCCCATAGTTGATTTTGCCCAGAGTAATGGATTATCATAATAATAATTGCAATAATTGCCTTATTTTTGTACTTGAGTTTAGATGACGGCTGGCCCAGGTGTTCGTTCATCTTTATGTGGAGGAAGACAAGTAACCTTTATGATGGCATGCAGGTTGTGACAGTGTCTTGTGACCGTTTCTCGAGAGCCGCCGTGCCTGCGAGGAATTACTCCGGCTGGTTGGCCTTGGAAAAGAAAAGTAGTTGGGTTGGTTACTGGCAAAAAGATATACAAACTCCTCGAGCACGACGGTTCGAACGTCTGGCTGTGATGGGCTGGCCTTTTGAGCATAAGAGCGTTAAAGGTTTAGTCAAAGGCCAACAGTCATCATTACCAATGGTGGAACCGTCTAGCTCGAGATGATAACCATTCAGTACCTGGCAAGAGTTGCCGATGAGTCATGCGTTTTTATCCGTGTTTGTTGCTGATATGTGATAAGTCACCTGACGCTGCCTGACCTGACGTAGAGGAGGTTCTGAAGCGTCCACATAGTCTAAAAAAAGCAACAAGTAAATCTTGCCATGGTTCGGTCACTTAGCAACCCACCGCTGGCCGGAGTAGGATGAAATAAACAAATGCGACGCGCGGACATGAATGCAGCAACTATGTCTGGCGGACGGTGGCTGAGGTCCTGGCTGGTGGGGGGTGGGCTGCAGGGAGCCAGGGTGGCCCCTGGGCACCGTGGGACCCAGATACACGCTGTTTATTTTGTTAGGCTGGGTTAGGCCCGTTCATCAAGTCCTTAGAGACTCCCATTATAATGAATCCGTTTAGACTACTGCTGTATGGTAAAACATTGATAATTAGTACTTCGATCTCTACCCTTGCATTTTGAGACGTCGAAAGTAATGGTTTCCTGCAA
Organism: Panulirus argus; assembly: GCA_038088735.1. Lineage (NCBI taxonomy): Eukaryota > Metazoa > Arthropoda > Malacostraca > Decapoda > Palinuridae > Panulirus > Panulirus argus. The sequence continues at coordinate 13,928 of JAYMFT010372234.1, forward strand.
TTTAAGTTGTAATTGGAGGAAATGTTGCGGACAAATTTTAGGGCTTTAGTCTTCTTACTGTTAATAATAATCAGATCCTGGGTTGGGTTCCCAGTGCCTCGCTGGAGGCGACGGATCTCAGCGGAATAATATACAGTAGTGGAGTTGATGATCCAGCTGAAGGCCTCATTTAACTTTTCCAACCGTCGTGTGAACTGTTTAGTTCAGTTTTTGTTGCTCGTAGCTGGTAATTTATCGTGCAGCCCTCTTGAACAGATGGCCCACAAACGTCGTATTATATAGGAGTTACGTTTGAATAATGTATTAGGTACTGCTGTGTCTTAGTCCAGGAAAATAGATATCTGTACACCACGAAAAAGAAAATAGACAATGAAATTACTGGCGTAAACATATCGTACGCCGCAGGTGAAGCTTATTGGCCCATACGAAGCAGCTCCTTTTTACACCCGGATCCAGTAGCTGTAGTGTTGCTTCACATGGTTTTTGCCGGTGTCAGCGGCTGATTTATTGAGGCGGCCACACTCATCATGTGAGCGGTAGCGCAAGGGGATTAATCAGACTCCAGTGGCCAAGTGATTTATGACATAAGGTGTTACGCAGTTGGTTCATTACTTAAGCTTACTGTCCTTCCGTACGGTAAATTCATATGCTAGAATTTCAAGTATCGTATCTTTAACAGGACGATGTTGTGCCATTTACTATAGGGGTTGTTTGAACCTGTTAAAAAAAAAAATTACTTTTTACAATGTAAGGTAGCGTCTCTGGTATGTGTCCATATCTCTGGCTACACAATATGACCTACATTATAAGTAGCCTAGGAGTCATCTAGCAGTGACGGCATCTTGTAGTCTGTTGATCCGTGTTACTTTCATCATGCAACGTGTTTTACTGGAAACCTCTTTGTCATAGAAAATGGATGGGTCAGCTAGACCCGTCCGCTTGCTCCAGTCAAAGTTCTTTCCTTCTTGTAGATTTTGAACCCATGATTAACAGCCCAGTATTGTGTTTAAGAGCCTTTACGCGTTGCAAGTTTGGCTAAATCATCGTCCTTACCATGCTCTCGAAGGCCTGTGTGTGGGGTAACCCACGACAGCTTGACTTGAATCGCGTCACCAGTAAAGCTGGCAGACCAGACAGGCGTGTTGCATTCTAGTCTCGATATTTAGGCCAACTAGTGAACATAGAGAACCAGAGATGATTAAGCTTTCTGAAGTTTATAAAAGCTCGAGAGCAAAGATTTTGGTGGACAATTTAGTGTAAAGGGGAGATACTCTGTCATTTATTTTGACGTTCTTCTCTAACCTATTATCATTAAGCTTGGTTACCGCTGCAGCACTTCCAGCCCTCCCGGTGGTGTTGAAAGAACCGTCAGCATAGATACTATGTGTTATTTGCTTTATGAAGATTCTGTGGGTTCAAAGGTACAGGCGTTCGCTGCGCGTTGAAGGTGAAGGATGTAATTTGTTTCTTAGGTGGATAGGTAGAAATGGGGATGTAAAGAAAGTTACCTGCCAGGGCGGAGGGGTGTTGTTGCTTCCTAGTCTCGTACAACAGATGTACTCCAAACATTTGAGTGTGCGTGGTTATTACATGGATGTATTCATATTGACTTTTCTTATGATGGTGATGTTGGAGTTTGAGGATCCTGTTGAAGGCTCATAATAACCTCGCTACTTTTTCTGCTGGGGAAGCAATAACAGCGTCGGTGTTGTGGTGTGAGCTGAAGCAGTCTGTACAAAAAGCGGAAATTGGAATTTGACCCCTTTTTTTTTTTTAACGAATCTTGATATGAATTTAGTGGCCGCCTCGCTGTAGCGTTAACACAGGGGCTCTATTGTGTGGCTGTGTCTTATTACCCGGGATGTGGGTTTTTATATGTTTGTCACCGGACCAGTAGCTTATCAGTGGGCGTCATCAGGTTGGAAAATATTATGGTAGTTACTTGAACCTTCACCACTAGAGCACGACGGTACTATCCCACAAGGGTCAGGTCAAAGGCTATGCCATTTTATTGAAGGGTCGTATCTTCCGTTCCGGAGTCGTACCAAGTTCTGGAGTCGTTCCCAGGGTTAGTAGCGACGTGCCCAAGAAATTAGGTTCGCCATTGCTTGCTGTCAGCAGCTCCTGGCTTGACTTCGTCACTCTGCCATTTTAACTGTGATGGAGCGATGTGCAGACACGGGTCTTTCTGCTTGCATCACTACAGACGGTGCTTCTGCGCCACGATGGCTCACACATCTTCCCGTCTGTTCCATTTACGCCTCGATAACACGCCCGTCCTTGTGTCAGCCTGTCTGTCTGTCCAGCAAACAGCGCGTCAGTCCATCCGTCCGTCAGCCCGTCTGTCCCACTAACAGCACGTCGGTCCGTCCATCCGTCCGTCAGTCTGTCTGTCATTGTAACGTCACGTTAATCCGTCCATAAGCCTGTCTGTCACTTCAACAGCAAAGCTGTACTTCTAGCCTTTCCCTAACGCCATCCTATGTGTCTCGAGCCGCGCCCGTCCGGCTCCCTGCCCTTACCCCACCAACACCCAATCGCGTCTTGTCCCAGGCTGCAGTAATCTTGATCCAGCAGCAGAACCCTGATAAGAGTACTTGTAAACCTTTATATGACACTTGAGCTTTAACTTTGGGCCATCGGGATTAATAAACAAAACAGCGACATGGCGTATTTCCAGACCTGCTCCTTAGGTATGGTTGGATTTAGCTGTTGTGGTGAAGGATGGCCAGGTATCGTCGAAAGCTGGCTTCATACCTGGCCCTACAGAACAGACTCCCCTAATCTGGTTATAAATAAGTGACTATCTCTGACGTCATTTGTGGTAATGCAGAGGGGTGGTGGGTGGGTGGGAGGTTAAGGTGGATGTTGCCGCTGATATGAGAGCAAAGGTTATGGTCGCTAACATGAGTACGGGATGATGGTGTGTGTTGACGGCTGGTGTTGTTGGAGGGGGTATTTGTCGCTTTTGATGTTGGACAGGGGATGTTGGCGGCTGGTGCTGTTGGAAGGGATTTAGCTACTGATGTCGTTATTAGGGGTGTTTGCGACATGTGACAACAATATATAAGGATGCAGAGTTCCAAATCCTGTGGTGTACGTCCTGTAAAAATTGAATAGATTTCCCAGGAGTAGAGTCGAGGCAACAGACCTTATGGCTGTGTGCGTGTATGTGTGTGTGTGTGTGTGTGTTTGTGTGTGTGTGTGTGTGTGTGTGTGTGTGTGTGTGTGTGTGTGTGTGTACAGATATAAAGAGGGACGGCACACTGCGAGGAACCAAACGCTGATTAAATCTTAAGATTTTGACGATTTCCTAGACTACAGGATCATATGAGAACAAATGAGTTCACAAAAAGCAGAAATACCAAGGGTTAAGAAAAAAAGAAAATGATGAGGCTGCGAGATGATGAGATAAACCGGCTGAGGTGCTCAGCGCAGAGGCTGAGTTGTAATTCCCTGGCGAGAAAGTCGTAAACAGCTGAACGACACGTAAGACACAAGTTTTACACGAGAGTGATGTCTCTGAACCACAGGAATCCTGTCAGTGGAAAATGGGGGTGAGAAACCCTGGAACACTTTGGGTGTAAGATGGCTTCAGGCATCACTTCAACACTTGGGTCAGTAGGGTAGTAGCACGGACGATTAGTGACTCCAATTCATATTTCATTTTGCTAGATTCCGCGGTCTTTATTTCTTAATAGTGTAGTGACGGAATTCATGTATATTTGACAAGGCAAGCACTTCGGCTTTTAAGAATTTCCACAAGCTCATCATCATATTCATTATATTCTAGGCAGGCAAAAGCCACCTATAGAGCCTCAGTAAAGAGTGCTTCCGTGAGGCACGTCTAGTCCAGCCACCGTAATTGCCTGCTTGGATGACGGGCGGATCGCTCCGCCGGCATCCGTCCCCTGTCTGTGGCTGGCTGGTTGGCTGGCTCCGTCCGAACCTTGTGTCAACATGTTCTGTTTGTTGTCACGTCTCTGTCTGCTGGTTTATAGCTTAGTTTTGTGCTGTTAAGGGGGACCTGGGTATATGTGGATGTGTGTGTGTGTGTGTGTGTGTGTGTGGTCACATCTGTTTCGGGTCTACCAACACAAGTACTTTCGGAGGCATCCTGTGTACCTCTTTATTACTCCGTGGTAATTTTGTCCTGAGCCATCATGTGTACCTCTTTATTAATAAACACTTGTGGTAACATTGTCCTTGATCGATTCAAGAGCACATTTACCACAGATGTTAGCGCTGTCTGCCACACCTGGTGCAGAACAGCAATATTAAGTGTGTTTGTTCCCAGGTTCAGCAGAGCCGCCAGGTGTTTGAAAGTAGGGCCGTATATACTATACCTTAACTTTCGAGTGCCTTTCGCTGATACTGGGCATTGTACTGTATTCTAGCTCTGTGACTGTAGGCTTCCGTGTTGAAGAGTTGATGTACCAGACTGATGGTTGCTGCAGCTTTCGTGCATACCTGGTGAAGACTTCGTGGGTCATCATCCCCACAGTCCGGGCTGGAGCGGTTGCTGGATTGGGTCGTTGGTCGACCAAGCTGTTGGAAACCGCGGCCCTCAGGCCTTCTTACCCCCCACAGCCTGGCTGGTCTATTACACTGTATAGGTGCTTATCCTTTGTACTCTTGAACTTCTCTACCGTGCATTCCATGCTGTTTCTGATGGTAGCTGTCAGAGTGTTGAAGATTCTTGGGCCCCGGATGTTTAAGGTTTTCTTTCTTTTTGAGGATATGGCGCTTATGGATTTCAAAGGTAGTATTTTACGAAGTCTTCCATACCTTTCGTACCAGAAGGATTTTATTTCCGAATGTAAGTTTAAAGCCATATTGGTTAGGATTTTCCAATTATAGATGATGATATACCTCTCCCGTTTGCGCTCCAGGGGGGTATAGCCTCAGAGATTTCAGCCGTTCCCGGTAACTTCGTTGCTTGAACACACTGATATGGGATGTGAAAGATCTCTCAACGTTTTCTAATTCCGCATTTTCGTCCGCCTTGTAGGGTTATGTTAGAACGCAATAGTGTTCGGTTCGTGAAAGAATAAGCGCTTTGAATAATGCCATTATTGTTTTTTCTTCCTTTGTCTTGAAGGCCCTTGATAGGCTTCCTTTTCTCTGTAGGGTGAGTTGTGGTTTCAAGCGAAGATCTGCACCTCTTGATCGTCTCTTGTAAAGTGCTTGTCTTACTCGTTTTAGCTTAGGCTTTTTATGATTTCTACTTGATAGTATATGTTTGTTCCATGTTTGTAGTACCAAAGTGGTCATGTCATTTACACGTTCCTCCTCCGTTCTGGTACTCAGCATGGTTTCCCATTGTGTCGCAGACATCTCACTGATCACACCCTCCCAGTATCCATTTACAGTTAATACTGAAATTACTGAAAACACTTCCACTGTTTCGTGTGATCTGACCAGAAGGTTTAGCATCCAATCTTGTTTTTCCTTCAATCAGATTGTGGTCAGAGTGTAGTGTTTGAGATGGTAATATGACTAATTACGTCCACACCATTTGTGAAGATTTAGTCCAGAATGTTATTTCCTCTGGTTGTTTTTGTCATTTGTTGGCTAGGGAAGAACTTTTCACATAGTCTGAATAATTCTCTTTTATGCAGCTGTTCGTCCGAGCAGCTTCCAGTGTCAGTATTTTCCGCTACGTTGTTATTTCCTGCCAGTTTCCATGTAATGTGTGGTAGGTTGAAGTCTCCTAGGACAGTTATACTTGGGATTGGGTTTCCGAAGACCCCGAAGACTCTGCGAGGTATACAAGTGGACCAGTATGATGTTGAATAGTGCAGTGAATCGGTATGATGTTACCTAGTTCCAGGAGGACCAGAATACAAGCGCCAAGTTCAGGGTAACTGCTATGGTGGCCATAGATTCAAGGAGACCAGTATGCTGCCCCAGGTTATGATAATCCCTCGGCAGGAGAAACGGTATCATGGCTCCTGACGTAAAAGGACCATAGTGGTACTTCAGATGTGGGCGGACTATTATGGTATCCCATGGTGAGGAATACTATGGTGCCTCCAGTTGTTCTCAAGGAACATACAAACCAGAGTACTTCCTCGGTTCCCCCTCATGAGCGGGAAAGTAAACGAAGGTGCCTCTTGTTGCTCCCAAGGTTCATGAAAGTCACTGTGGGGTGTGGTGTCTCCGCCCCTCTAGGCTCAGCAGAACGTGGGACAGTCTGCCGCCTGCGGTAACTGAGCCGTAAGTAGATGGTTCCCCGCCCGCTGGTGATGACCACTCCTGCACCTACCTGTATATTTGCCACCATCAGCTCGTGATACATCTCCTAAACCGATAATTTTCGCATTATACGGCTCGTGCCACTGAAATATATGCTCCAATTTCCTCCCTTAAAGTCTCGTTTGGTTTTATATCCTGCCATACCGCTGGCCCTCTGCCTTGATTTTTTTTTTCTTTTCAGCCGAGACAGCAGTGCCTTGTAAATACACTGCATATCTGCAAATTACGGGGGAGGGAGTTCTACACTTATTTCATGAATGATCCATTAAGATTTTGGCCTGAGATATCTTACATCTGAATACTCGTTTGTGCTCGCGAGATGGGAGCTGTACACTCTTAGGTCCCCGACTCATAACCCCGCGGTTCCTTTCGCACGAACATTCCAACAACTTGCTTCCTGGAACCAAGATGATAATCACACCCTGGCCTCATCACATTGTGGAGGTGGATTTTATTAACCTCGTTTCCCATCAGAGCGATTCTATCACCCGTTTCTCTTTCGATAGTACTTTGTGTAGCAGAGTTGACGGCTGCTTGGTGAAGCTGGTCAGGATCTGTCCCTGAGTTACTGGACCTGTTCGGGACCTCTTTTGTCATCATTTTTTGAAATAGCTCCCAAATGACCATCCCTTAGGATAGCAGAGGGTTGCACTTCTGTCGAAGGCATATCAAAACTTGTCAGCGTGTGGGATTGTGGCTGGGAACCCCAGCTCCACAGGATCAGTTCCCACAAAAGGCTCATGGTTGTACGCACTTGCTTATCCCCATGCAGATGGGAATGGACCTCAAAGATAGGGAAGAATATAGACATAGAGATTGATAAGGTTTTTGTGTCGTTTGCAGGACTACCCACCAGTCAGCCAGAGTCCTGTTGACACTGGGCTGACCCACTGCTGGTCCCACTTGACCCTTCATCGTGAGAATGTTTCTATGGTTGGTGTCACCCATCTTCAAATCCACTAGTTTCATCTTGTGTTTCCTTTTGAACCTTGCAGTATTATCATGACCTTCAGTATGTTACTCTGATTATCTCACTTCCTCTCCTGATTTACGTCTCTTGTTCTTATTTGTAGATTATTTCCAGCGCTACACTTTGTGTGTGTGTTTGTGTGATGATTATGTGTATGTTACAGTGGGCGAGTTACACACTCGTGGGCCCCAGGTCTCTTGTGCTTTTTCTATGATCTAGAAGACTTTTGAATATCTGGAAATTGTCGCCTTTCACAGCCTCCTTGCTTAGACCATTCTAACCATCCATCACCCTTACACTAAATCATTTTCATTATATATATATGTATATATA
>JAYMFT010372245.1:0-21488 GCA_038088735.1 Panulirus argus
GAGTTCCAGTGATAGGCAAATTTGCTTATTATAGAATAGAGAAGAATAAAACGTTACCTGATCACACCCTTTAAGTCTTTAAATACGACCTTTAAGTATTTAGAGCAACTTAATAATGTTAACAATAAGCAACAGTTTGAAAAATACAAAGACAGAACAGTCAGAGGCCATGGCATGATTGTCATTAAGATACGAGTTTGAAAAGATGTAAAAAAAGTGTTTTTACAGTATAAAGGGTGAGAGGCGACTGGGACAGGCTGCATGCCGTGATTGTGAATGCTTTTTGCATATCAAAATTGGAAGAGTTGCATAACAGCAGAGGCACTTTAAGAGATGAGGGGCGCCTCACGAGTGTAGTAGAACTTCATCCTCGTAACGTCCAAATAGGTAATTACACACACACACACACCTACACATATCCAGTCATACTTGCACAGGCGCTCGGTCACCCACTTAAACTCACATATATACATACAGACACACAGAGAAGCACCCATACACACAAACAGGCTCACGTATACACAAAGACACACACACACACACACACACACATACATAAGGACAGACACAAACAGGCCACACAATGCCTAGTCCCACGCAAACGCACACAACAAAGGATACAGTCATGAGACAAAAGGAAAAAAAATATGGGAGCCCCCAATGTAGTGAGGCGTCCAGGTATATTTGCTACTAGTGCTAGGATGAGACTTGAAAATATTGGATAGAAATGTTAATGAGTGGAGGGGAAACCACACCAGATGATGTTCGAGCGATAGAGAAAACTTGCTGTAGAGATAAGGTCTTATCACGTCTTTGTGGAGGGGTACACGATAGTAAGGATGGAGAGAAGAGACGATGGAGGAGGGAGATTACCTCTCATAGTAAGGGACAATTCGGAGTTCTAGGAATAATGTTGGACAATCCACTTTAACGGGACGTAGTTGGAAAAGAATATATACTGGAAGAGCTTGCATAGTAGTGATGATGATTCACAGTCCTTCAAAAGAATCATAATGAACAAGAAAAACTACTTAATGATATCATGAAGGTAATTTTGTCATGATGAAGGAGCCGGAGTGACAAGTATTCCTCAAATATATTAAATTTCTAATGCTAGGAGATTTTCTTTATTCTTTTTAACTATAAAGAAACAGATAGAGAATATCTAGATCCTCAGGGAGTCATGGAGAGAAATATACTAGAGAGTGTTCAAGGGAAAATCTCTAGTATTAGCGCCATCGGTGCTCGCTTGAGTCGAAGGGTCTGATACATTACCTTCATAAACAGACACAGGGAAATAGAAGACATATCAACGCTAAGTAAATGCGATCAAGCAATGCTTGGAATCCGACCATGGTGTCTGTAAGGACAGAGACGAGAGGGGAAAAACACAGACTTAAAGAGGAGAATACCTCGTCGGAAACTACACACGGAGCTTAAGCCATCTCTCTGGGTGGCACACATAGATCAGGCTGTGCAACTCCACGGTCAGAATACAGAGCACCGTTGCGGAAGCTACCATAAAAAAAAGAAAGAAAGAATCTTCAATGATGGTAATCAGAACATGAAGTACCTGAGGCTATAGATAGAGAGGGAAGGTGAGAAAAGATCACAGGGATGCTCTATGTACACTATAATAGAGCGGGGAATGAACACTGCGAAAGAAAGGAGAACAACGGAACTTCGAATAAAATATCGTGGGCGAGGCAAGGAATAAAAAATCCAAAGCATTATCATTTACTCAGCATGATTAAACTATCGTATAAACAGCGGCCAATCATTGTTCAAGACGAGTAGATCATATGGGGAGAAGTATGTGTCTAGTTCAGTAACGTATTTACTCTGGGAGACGATATAACCCCAACGCCAGTGAGATGGGATGGGTGAGAGGACTTGAAGAAACTATTGAAAATGTTGGGAAAGACGTAAGTAGGCTATTGAAGAGTCAGGATCCATGTGAGGCGTATAGTCCTGATGAAGTATCTCTATATGTGCTCAAGTAGTGGCCGGAAACTCTCGACAGGCCGCTTGGAGCGTTGTTGAACAAGTCACAGGAAGAGGGCGTAGCCCCAAGGGAGTGGACGGGAAGAAATGTCGTGCCTACCTCTAAGAAAGGAGATGGGGAAATTGCATCTGACGACTGACTGGGGGGGGACTGTGAAACAGCAGAAGTAATGGGAGGCCGAATAGATGACCTCTTACAGAGGAGGAACTGCCTAAGCGAGAGACAACGCGGATGAACGGATAGGAAGATCTGCATAATGAACCTCTTTGACTTCTTCGATGAATTGGGCTTCGTTATAGACCAATGAGAATGATGGGGAAATGTGAGTTCCTGAACTGCTGGGAAGCGTTTGACGCTTTGCTATACAGTAGGTTGAGAGAGAAGCTGGATCTTCAGACTGATATAAGATGGAGACTCCTTAGATGGATAGAAAGTCACATCAGCGGAAGGAAACAAATAGCCCATGTTAGAGGAGCGTTCTCCAGTTGGGTTGGGGGTCACCAACGGCGTGCCGCAGGGTTCGCTCTTGGGACCGCTACTTTTCCTGGCCTATACGAATGACTTTCCATAGAGACTAGACAAATTCTAAAGTTATTCTGATGCATTGGTTTATGAAATTCAACCCGTGTAGTTACCAAGTACCTACGATAGGACATGATGAAAGAAAGCATTGATACGAATGTTATAGGAGAAGAGCTGCAGGAATATGTGTGTGTTAAAGGGCTTTAGGAGTCGATAGTGTGCCTAACCTATTGTCGGAGCTCCACCATGGTAGGACTGAAAAGGTGACAAATTGTCTAAAGCAAATGCTAAGACTGTATTTAAGTTCATGGAAAAGCTAATATTCAGCGGACTGTTCACAACGTACATTAGGCCAAAACTGTAATAAATTTCTCAAGAGTGGATAACACAAGTACAGAAGCACAAAGAAATAGTAGAGTAGGTTTTTGGTAAAAAGCAACAAAGATGAAGCCAGAATCACGAGAGCTGAGTTCCAGCGAAAGATAAAAGGCTATAGATCTGTCCACCAAGGATGAGAAAAGTGTAAGCGTGATTTGATCATAACCTTTAGAGCCCTAAATCAGTCTGATGATGTCAGACAGAGAACAGTGCTGGGAAAGATGTAAAGACAGAAGAACCAGAGGCATTGATAACAAACTAAGCAAAATACTTCTTAAAGAGAATCGAAAGAAGTGCTGTCTAGAAGTAGTAACGGATGGAATAAGCCAAGACACACACACACACACACACGTAGCATTTATTGCGGTACCACTGTATTCACGAGAGGACCATAACACGAAAATTGATAAACTGGTGCAGTGGGGGGAACGAATTTCAGTTTATACCAAGAAATTTACATTTGACCAAAGAGACTACCGGGTGGATGCTGTTTGGCTCCGGCCTTTGTCGACGAGGATGGAGACTGAAAGAAGCGTATTCATGAAGTTGTTAGGCAACGGCTCTGGTCTGTGACCAGGTGGCTGTACGGGAAGAATACGCAGAGATGGATGCTGTCTGTGAGGCGTCTCTTTTTTTTTCTTTCATATATATGCTCGCCATTTCCCGCGTGAGCGAGCTAACGTCAAGAACAGATGACTGAGCCTTAGAGGGATAATTCCTCGCTTAGCTCCTCGCTCTGTTCCTTTCTTTTGGGAAGTAACTCAGGAAGGGAGGATTTCCAGCCACTCGCTCACGCCATTAGATAAGGCAGGTGTGGCAGCGCCCCTGAGGAGCCCTGTGGCGGTCCAAGTCATCATTCCCCTTCGACTCATGGAGGCAAGAAAGGCAAAGACACCGTCTGGAGATTCTGTCTTTACCACTCTCTCCAACGCCGACCAACTTAGTTGGTCGAGACCCAGTGGCAGAACGTCTAAGTGTACCGTTGCTCGGAGAGCGAACACACCCACAGACAACCCCCTGTGTCGTCGTGAGGGACAATGGGACATCATCACAGAATAAAATGAAGCCGAGACGCGACCAAGCGACGAGGGAAGGACATCTGTCTCAATAAAGTGTCGGACGAAGGTGTGCGCCGGAGCCGTGGGCGAGGGTGAAGCATGGCCCCCAGAAAGGCAAACGGTGCTACGCTACAAGGCAGCAGATGTGTCCTATGGAAACCTCCTCCTCTCTCCTCCTCACTCCCTCCCTCACCTATGGAGCATGATAGCCCTATACCACACACATACACACACACACACACACACACACCCTCCCATATACCACACAGAGGATCAACTTCTATGCCAACTCGTCCTCGTCCTCCTCCTCCTCTTCCTCCTCCTCCTCCTCCTCCTCCTCCTCCTCCAGACAAGAGCGAGAGGAAAGCTATGACCGGATGAAGAACTGAACCAATTCTGTACAGAAGAGAGCAAACAGTCTTTTAAATCACGGGTGTTTAGGGATTCAGGCGGCAAGGAGTTGACGACTAGGAGAAGCTGAGGATTTATGACGTTCTCCCTTGCCCTCCGAGGGGGGGCTGATAAACAAAGTCCCTAGGGGCTGACAGACACAGTCCCAAGGGATGGGAGGGAGAGCTGACAGACCACCGCCACCCTCCTCCAGCCACCCTCCTCCCCCTTGCACCGTCCCGGCCGTAAATATATGACAAGTATTTTCTTGTTATGTTGAGGTAGTTTGTCACCGCAGCCGTCCAGCCACAGCTACTCAGGTGAGGCTTTTCGGTAATTATCCACAGGGACGCAAGTGTTATTCCCAGGACGCTGGTGTCTGTCTGTCTGTCTGTCCGTCTGTCTGTCTGTCTGTCTGTCTGTCTGTCTGTCTTTCAAATATCGTGCAGTAAGACCCTCAAAAAAGCATCGCCGTAAAATCTACGTGGACATATTACTTAGAGGGACGCTCTTAAACCGGTTTTTACTTCTTTCTCTCATTACCTAAGTAAGATTATGCCAAGTTTGAGCACCAAGGTTGTGGTAGGACAGGAGTTGCTTGGGGTCCTTCCAGGTAGGACATGAGGAACCAGGGGCCCTCCCTCCAGGCGTGACATGAGGAACCTCGAGGGCCCTCTAAAACAGGACACGAGGAAGCAGTGCCCTTCGATCAGGACATGAGGACCCTAGGTCCTTTAAGCATGACACGAGGATCCAAGGCCCTCTATAAGGAACCAGGGCCCCCCTAGGCAGGATGCAGGGAACCAGGGCCCCTCTAGGCAGGATACAAGAAATCAGGGCCCCTCTAGGCAGGATATAAGGAATCAGGGCCTCTAGGCAGGATGTAAGGAACCAGAGCCCCTCTAGGCAGGACATAAGGAACCAAGGTGTCTCTAGGAAGAGCGAGAAGTGCCCAAGGAGCTAGGATCCTCCTGCAGGAAGGCTGGACATATGGGTAAGAACTCGTCAGTCACCGTGTGTAACTTACGCAACGCTGTGAACTCGGCAACACCTGACGCAACACAGACCACGCGATGAACAAATTTTCCTAAAGCCATACAATGAGGCTCTTAACGTTTCAGGGGAAATAAATCTAATCTACATCTTAATTAGTCTTTAGAGACAGAATGAAACTTTATTGTTGATGCAAGTTGTGAAGCCAAACAACCCGAATTTTCTTAAAGATTCTTTTTCTTTAGATAATAATCGTATGTGAGGAGATAATAGAATTATGTTAATTATATCTCAAAAAACCCACAAATAATGAAAAATAACTCGTGATGATGAAATGCTTTGAAAATGGAACGAATTTACCATCTTTCTCTCTCTCTGTCTCTCTCTCTCTCCCTCTCGTCCTTGAACAGTAGAAGGCTAATGTGCAGCAGCGGGGAGTCGGTGATACCTTAAATTATTGCTGGGCAAAATTACATTTTCTTTTCAATTTAAATTTTCTTTCATTCTTTTTAATCGACATCCCAGTCGTGTGGGCCAGTCATTGCCTCCTGTTGTCTCTCTTTCTCATGTAAACTCACGTAAACTCCACACAGACTGAGAGAATCTACGGGTACTTCGGCAGGAGGAGGTCGTGTGTGTGTGTATGAGCTAATGTCGTGTGAGGAATGCCGGCCAGGGGCGCTTCCGTCACCTGTGGCGCGATATATACAAAACCTCCAACCTCTCAGATTGTTTTTTTTTTTTTTCTGCCTCACTTGATGATATATCAGAAAGCGAGGTAACTCACTCACCCCCCCCCCTCTCGCCTTCAGAGATCAACCATCCACGATTCAACTATTCAGAGGCAAAAAGAGATGAGAGTATGTTTGATGAGGTCTTCCGGTGTGCTGCCTACTCCAAAAGCCATCATTCGCTTCCCATGTCTTCTTAATGTAAATGATGATAATTTTTTTCTTTCTCCCTCCTCCCTCCTTTCCTTAGCTTAACCAACATCAGATAACGCGTGTCTGCTCTGAAGTATGTTTCCTCTTTGGTTCACCTAATGTACGTCAACTTGGGCTGCAAGTGTTGTTAAGCCTCGAGAATTTCTCTGTCGTTCTTTTTTAAGTGTAGTCTACCTATTTCTTCTTTTTTTTTTTTAAATTCTGGTGTAGACGCAGCTCCAGTGTTGGTGATGGTATAGACACAGTCCCAGTGTTGGTGATGGTGTAGACACTGCCACAGTGTTGGTGATGGTGTAGACACAGCCACAGTGTTGGTGATGGTGAAGATATTGCCCTAGTGTTGGTGATGGTATAGACACTGCCCCAGTGTTGGCGATGATATAGACACTGCCCCAGTGTTGGTGATGGTATAGACACTGCCCCAGTGTTGGCGATGGTACAGACACTGCCCCAGTGTTGATGACAGTAAAGACACTGCCCCAGTATTGTTCAAACATAGATATATTTCCTGCTGAGCAAAAATATTTAGTTTTTCTAGACGTTAATAACTTAAGTTTTTTTTGACTGAGTAATGTGATTGCTACTTATTTTTTTTTTCCATTTCACATTGTCATAAACAGACTCCACAGTTGGTTGTTAACGACTACAGACAGATATGTTGAAATTCTCCCTTCATCAAATTGCATTTTGCAAATGTCCAGTCAGTCAACTTGTAAGGGCAACCGTAGATAGGTTGAAGGATTATGGGTGTGCAACAATATCACCTCAGTGTAGAGTGCTGGACAAGATAAGGAGGGGAACTATAGACCAGATATTGTGTCCTACCGCAATGCTGATTTGCAGTTTGAGGAGGGTTATTCTTACGGCTTTACTATCATTCCATCGTTGGTTTTAAATACGCTGCTGTGTCTATTGCTAGTCCGCTGAAGTCTTTAGCGATCTCTCGCATCAATTTAGCTTCTGGTGTCGAGACGATGAAGCCCAAGCCACGTCTGTGATCATTACTACATTAATCATCGCTTTTAAAATCTCTCACGACCAGGACCGTATTGCCAAGGGCTGGTGACGCCCGTCTCGTGTAAGGGGAGAGAGACAGAGGGGGGAGGGGTTAGCCACAGGATGAAGACATGTTGAGGACATGTCTGAAACAAGATGGGAACACGCCGAGAGCATGTCGGAACACTGGTGGAAGGGGGGGGGGGACTTGTCTGAATCGTGTTAAGAACAGGTTGGGAATAGGATTTTCTTTTTTTGTCCCAAACGCTCACTAACTCTCTGCTAGATGACCTTTGTCAGAAAAGAAAATTACGATTGGATGGAAAATTGGAGTCAAATATGAGTAATCAAAATTTCGCTTTAAGACTCGTCAACAGAAAACGAAATGATGTCCTTGTTTACGAAAGCATAGTGGAACGTCGCGTAATCTCGTTTTCTGTTAAGCTTATTCATTTTTCATTGGGATATCTTTTTAATAGGGATATCTTAAGACCTTTATCTGTTATGCCAATGAGAAAAAATATAGAGAAAAGGAGAGGAAAAGAAGAATAAACGAAGTTTTTGTTGGTAGTGGCACTTGGCAACAATAAAGCTGTGGGGTATATATAATATGTGACGCGCTCTGAGAATCCGACTTGTTTATGTGATGAAATATGTTATATATTCCTTCACTTTAATGAGATTTTCCACCGGTGGGGAGACGATGAGGTGTGGCGCTCTAGTGAAAGGGGTTGTGAGGGAGGAGGGAGAGGGTGTTGTTAGTTATGAGGGAGACTTAGGTCGTGGGTTGTGAGGGAGAGGTAAAATGAGGTTGTGAGAGGCGTTGGGAGATGGGGAAAGGAGGTTATGAGGGAGGGTGAGGTTGCGTGTGTGTGTGATGTTTGGGGTTGTGAGGTGAGATGAGGATGTGAGGGAGTGTTGTTTCATGGAGTTGTTGTGTCGTGTAAGCCGAGAGGAGCAGCTACAACCTGTCGTGTCGTGTTACCATAAGGAGCTACCCGATTTGTCGCGTCGTTTCGTGAGGAGTGACCTGTTGTGTCGTGTACCTATGAGGCACTGCCTTTTGTGTGTCGTGTTGTCGTGTGGAGCGAAGTGTACCAATCACGTCCTGTCGTTGTAAGTGAGGACCTGTCGTCTCCACGGTAATAATGACAACGACAAAGAATGATAACAATACAAATGCTTAGGCAATAAAGTAATTTGACATTTAAGGACCAAATCTGGCTAAGTCATTTGACATTTAAGGACCAAATCTGCCTAATTCATTTGATATTTAAGGAGCAAATTTCTCTATTTTCACGTTTCAAGATGGGTGACATTTGTGTGGTACTTGTCCGAGAAGGTCGCCTGTATTGATGTGTCGTGTGGGGCACTACATTAAGCATGGCCTGGGTGGTGTGTGTATTTTTTTGCTGTCGTGTGTGCTCTCCATGTCGTCGTCGGAGGGGCTAATTTTCTTCTTTTTGTCGTGGTACTCTGTGACCAGTCGTGCTATGTCGTGTCGCATCTCCTCACCTCACCCGAAACCTGTCGTGTTCTCCAAACCTGTCGTCGTGTTCTTTTCTAAGTGTTCTAGTTAGTGTATAGAAAACCAGACCACTGTCTGTCGACTGTCTTGATAATATTCGTATGTCAGGCGTATGTGTGTGTGTGTGTGTGTGTGTGTGTGTGTGTGTGTGTGTGTGTGCGTGTGACTACTGTTAGTCTGTTACGACTTATATATGCACACACACACACACACACACACACACACATACACACCAGCCTAAGTCAAGTAACCCATTCTTCGAGCAAACACGAGGGAAGGATGAACACTTGGGTCGGATGTGGGCTGACTGCCAAGCCCATACCTCGAACTCAAGCGGGTCCGACCCCTGGGATGGCCCGTGCTTACAGTCACTCAAACCACTACGCCACGGAGGCCCTTGTGTGTGTGTGTGTGTGTGTGTGTGTTGTGTGTGTATGTGTGTTTACGTCAGTCGCATTTTCTGGTTGTTGACAGACCAGAGAAATTATTCACGTACATTTTCTGTGCCCGGGAAGCGGCAAGACCCCTTTCATCCCCCCTCCCTGAAAATGTTACTGGGTCATCAGGTCAGTAGTAGCTTAGGGCGTGACCATGGGATCCTGCTGGAGGAAAGGGAGGGAGGGAGGGAGGGAGGGAGGGAGGGATGGGATGTCCGTATCGTCCTCGGGCACATGTGGATGGGGAGGGGTGGAGAGGTGGAGAGAGGGGCCCCCCCACCAGCGTGGAGCACAACGCCTCCACCCCCACCCCCCTCTAGCTCACACCTGCCTGACGTAGAAGATTGAGAGAGAGAGAGAGAGAGAGAGAGAGAGAGAGAGAGAGAGAGAGTCTGGTTCTTGGAAGGGCACCAGTCTACTTACAGATACCTAAGACGAGTGTTTTGCCATGGGGCGAGTGCCAGCGCGCAGTGCTCACCGCCCAACGAAGGAAGAGCGATAGATGAGAAGTGAGAGTTACAAAGATAACGAGTCGTGTGAGTTACCTTTGTTGCGGGGTGTTATTGTGTGAGAAGCGTTAAGTCGTGTGAGTTACTTGTGAGATGCGTATATCGTGTGAGTTACGTTTAATGTCAGGCGTTACTTGTGAGATGCGTATATCGTGTGAGTTACGTTTGTTGTCGGGTGTTACGCGCGTGAAGCGTGATGATCAAATCTTGGTTGACATCTTAATTTGATGGGGTTACTTTAATATTCTACTCGCACTTTAAGGGACCCAAATGTCGGGATTCCTTACCTTTTGGGCTTTGTTTATTGATGAGAGAGAAACACACCGCCGCACCCAAAAAAAAAAAAAAGAGCCGTAGGCAGTTTAGGCCATACGACATTCTTCCTTCAGACAAAAATAATAATGCCCGGAATAACTGCGCGTACTGTCCGTCAATCACCGCTAGTGAGACATAGAGAAACTAGTCTACTTTCTCTCATAAAACACACAGACGTCGGACGGGAAGAGCTCTTCATTCGCACGAAGATATAATGATAATGAAGAGATATTCTCTCTTTTCAACGCGAGAGAGAGAGAGAGAGACAAACGCTTGCATAACGGTAAGTGAGAGATGATAATCTCCGTTTCCAACGGGAGTGACGACAAAACTGTTGTGTAAATGATAAATGATTCACTTCAGAGGAACAGTGAAAGGTTATAGAGTCACTTGTCTTCTTTAGAATAATGAATCAAAAGAATATTTCAGGAATGGTCTGAATCTCCTCTTCTGAAAGGAACAACCAAGGCGTTCAAAACAGACTGTGACATCCATTTTAACGCGCCATCAGCTAAACTCAAAACAAACACGACAACTCGCTTCTTCTCGAACCCACGCGACACGACACAGGGCTCTAACCCTCTCACGAAGACGCGACACGACACCACGAGATCCCGACAAGACGACGCGTCGGCTCGACGACGGGGACAACGAAGGAGGCGGACCACCCGAAGATCAATAACCAGGTTGCGTCTAACTGTTGGATGAGGTCTGTTAGAGCGAGGTTCGGTTGGTCCGTCACAGTGTGGTGGTTCCATTAGCCCGTCACAGCGAGGTCCCATTGGTCCGTCACAGTGAGGTTCAATTGGTCCGTCACAGCGAGGTTCAATTGGTCCGTCACAGTGAGGTTCAATTGGTCCGTCACAGTGAGGTTCAATTGGTCCGTCACAGCGAGGCTCAATTGGTCCGTCACAGTGAGGTTCAATTGGTCCGTCACAGTGAGGTTCAATTGGCCCGTCACAGCGAGGTTCAATTGGTCCGTCACAGCGAAGCTTAATTGGTCCGTCACAGCGAGGTTCCATTGCTCCGTCACAGCCAAGTCCAATCGGTCCGTCACAGCGAGGTCCAATTTGCTGGAATAACTTCGCCCCCTCCAGCTCGCCAGTGGGGGAGGAAGGGAGGGGAGGGGGAGGTTACCTTAATGCTAAGGGGAAGGGGGTGGAAGTGGGAGGGAATCACCCCAGGGGGCTCTGGAGGGAAAGAAGCATAGATGGAAAAGGGAAGGATGGGGTAGGATTAGCGAGTCAAGGGAATATGGAAGGGATTACTAATGGAAGGGATTAATAATCCAGATGATTAATCAGTGGAAAAAAAGAGGGGATTAGTCGGGAGAGGGGATGAGGTGGGTGAGGGTTAGCGTGAGAGGGAATTAGAGGGGAGAGCGGTTGAGGAGGGAGGAGGGATTAGCGGGGAGAGAGGGGATTAGTAGAGAGAGGGGATTAGCAGGGAGAATGGATTGCCGTTAAGAGGGGATTAGACGAGGGAGAGAGAGAGAGTTAAAAGGGAGAAGGGATTAGCGGGGAGAGAGGATTAGTGGGGAGAGGGGATTAGCTGGGAAGGAGATTAGCGGGAAGAATAATGGGAGGAGGGGGCTAGAGGAGAGGGAAGATTAGCAGGGGGGAGAGATTAGCTATGAGGAGATTAGGAGGAAGAAAGGATTAGCAAGGGAGGATTAGCTATAAGGAGATTAGGAGGGAGAGAGGATTAGCAAGAGGGGATTAGTCAAAGGATTTCACTACCAGTCTGTCAAGTTTAGTCATTGCTTGTAAAGCGTAGCTAGTCAGGGGTCACACCAATCTAAAGGGCACGGGTTCGAATCTCAGACAAGGCAGAAGGCTCACAGTCAATCAAGCTGTTCATCCTTCTCTTTGGGGCAGGACTGTGAATGGGTACCGGGCGTTAACTTGGGAATGTATATGTATATGTATACATATAGTTATGACACGGAATCTGTCCAAGGTTAAGAGACGAGTGTATAGCCCTCTCTTCCCTCGATAAGCAAACAGTCATCACACCCCAACAGACACAGACAAACACACACAGACGGAAACACACGCACACACGATACAGACACTCACAGACAGACGGGCACACAGGCAAAGAGGCAGACCGAAAGACGTTATGCACACATAACACAGCAATCACAGCCTCATATAATGGCAATACACAACATTAAAACAAAGATGAAACATGCAGTAGGCTCCGACCGGGATAAGCATAATGAGAAGCGTCACATTGAGGTAATCAGGGGTGACGTCTGCCACAGGTGTGGCATCTGCCCAACAGATGGCGCGCGGGAGGCGGCTTCCTCCTCCTCCTCCTCCTCCTCTTCCTCCATCCCCCTAACGCTGGCCAAAGGGACATAAAGATCACGCCACAATCAAGCAGCTCTGACACTTACATCACCTCTATCTAACGCTGATTATTTTCCGCCCGGGGAGTGTTTTGTTGTTTCCTAGGGACACGCGACGTTGAGTTTGTGTGAAAAAGAGATTTTCTTGACCTTTCCAACAAATACATGAGCGCTGAGGACGTGGTATTTGACTCATGACATTAAATAAAGTTGTTCTGGGACTGAATCAAATGAAATGTCTGTCGTCCTTACTGGTGAGAAAACATTGGATAATCATATTTCAGAAACGATCAGTGATTATATGTGAGCCCAGTATCGCTTTCATAGGGCTCTTGTAGCCTCAAGAGCTGTTGGACGTGGCTGGCTTCATGAGAGCTGCAGGAGTCCCCTAGTAAGGCAGAAGAGAGATCCGAGGCAGGAGGTTCCTGCTCATTAATCATATGCGTGGTCAGAGGCCAGAGCAAACAACACACATGTACATTCAGAAGGACATACAACCCACGGCCTCGCTGCCGCCACGTTTACACTGCCTATAACTCACAACCTCTTCTCCCTGAAGGACACATCCAGGGTATACATAAAACACAACTGGACCCACTTATAATGGTCTTCTAGTCTCGGCATCTTTTTCATTTCCCACCGACTAGGGAGATAGGTATATTGACTGCACTACCCGCCTGGGTATTAGACAGACTTGGAAAAACTCTCCTTCCTCCGACTCTTGCTTCTCCTCTAACTCTACTTGGACGATTCTGACATTCCTTCACCCCCTGACGCCTCTCTCACTAACCCTATGTCCCTCTAAGTAATCTCTTTTCGGACTGTTCGAAAAGCTCTTCTTTCACAGGACACAAGCAAGGTTTATGGTCCTGATGGCATCCATCCCCGTGTGCTGAACAGTGCGGCCGTTGGCAACTCAAGGGTGGGCCGTTTTGATAACTGTTTCTTTCCCTACACCTCGAGGTTTTGGAATTCTCTTCCCTTTCATGTCTTTCCCAATAAGTTGGCACATGTTAAAAAAGACATGTTCTTCACTTCTTCCAAAATTCGTAAATCTCTTCTCTTATCTCCTCTTCTTCCTTTTCGTTTACCTCTCTTTATTTCGATTAAGGCCCGGCCTTGATGGGGACTTTTTTTCTGTCCGCAACTGGAGCCTCCAACGTGATGAAAACAAAAAAGGCAAGTACTCCACCAACCGAAGCCCGCCCAGGTGTCTATGTTCACCCAGGTAGCCGAGGGGCGTTCGTGAAATGTCAGGCGGGAGGGGAGTGAGTTCCACGCTCGCCTTGTGACTGAACACCAGGAAGATCATGATTGTAATATTCAGGAGTTATTAAGCGGACGTTGCTGTGGGCCAATGACCAACTGGTGGAGAGGAAAAGAGATAGATAGATACAGAGAGAGAGAGAGAGAGAGAGAGAGAGAGAGAGAGAGAAGAGAGAGGTGCAACGCAGACAGTTGGAGAGACAGTTGTAGACAGACAGACACCAGCACACACAAGCTATCTACACACGGGTACCGACAAGTGTTTACATCTACTGCCTAGACTACATGCAGCCCTCTCGCTTCTCTCCCAAAGCCCTCTCTCTCCCCTTCTCCACTCCCTCTCACTCCCCTTGCTCGCCTTCTTTCCCCTTCAACACTCCCTTTCTACACCACCCCACTCTCTCTCTCTCTCTCTCTCTCTCTCTCTCTCTATCTCTCCCCCACTACACCCCCAGCACTTCCTGAGTTAGACTGGAGGAGGTCCCTCCTCCTCCTCCTCCTCCTCCTCCACCCTTCTCACCTGTCTGGTCCTTCGGCAGGAGGAGCGAGAGGCGTCGGGCCTTACGGAGACACCCCTCTCCCACCTGCCGCGGGGTGTTGTGTGCCAGTGGGGTGCAAATGGATAGGTGTGCAGGGAGGGTGAGACGGAATGGGAGATAGGGGTGTAGGTGTAAGTCTCCTTAAAGTAGGGCAAGGGGAGGACTGGAAAGAGAAAACCTCGCTAGCTATACCTTCCAGGCGAGGCCGCCAACGGCTCACCCCTCCTTCAGGACTCTCTCGACTTACCTGGAAAGAGAGAAAACGTGGTTACTCACCTCCTATACTGTGCCTGTTGGCTACATACAAACATAAATATGTGAAATACAACGAGTGGAATCAAGTGGTTTATGTAATGTGTATATATCTCGCAGGTAGTTGTATTACAG
This sequence comes from Panulirus argus, assembly GCA_038088735.1. Taxonomy (NCBI): domain Eukaryota; kingdom Metazoa; phylum Arthropoda; class Malacostraca; order Decapoda; family Palinuridae; genus Panulirus; species Panulirus argus. The sequence goes on from JAYMFT010372245.1 coordinate 14,621, forward strand.
GTGTCAAATTCGTCGACTCCTTTACACCTGCTGTCATGGGGAATGATTAGTAGATGGGGGAGGGAAACCGTGTTGCTAGCGTAGCTCCATTGGCTCGTTACACCACCAGTTACGGTTCGTCAGAGGGAGCGTAACGCCAACGCTCCGGGCGTGTTGGTATGATGACGAAGGGTCAAGAGGAAGTGCTCAGGGTCTGCCCCATGAGAGTGGGGAGGTTAGAGGCAAGCCCTGACACCTGACTGACACGACCCAGGTCACGTTACAGGTCACGGTACAGGTCCAGGTCACAACTGGTAATGCAGGTTTGAGTTAATCGCGCTCTGGGGTGAAAGTTCAAAATGAAAAATGTAGAGGAATGTATTTTTGGGTTTGACCTCTGTAGTCAGTTCAGCTTTATTAAGGTCAGCCGTCTCCCACGGTACGGCAACCCCGTCTCCCACGGTACGGCAACCCCGTCTCCCACGGTACGGCAATCCCGTCTCCCACGGTACGTCACCCCTCGTCTCCCACGGTACGTCAACCCCGTCTCCCACGGTACGTCATCCCTCGTCTCCCACGGTACTTCACCCTCGTCTCCCACGGTACTTCACCCTCGTTTCCCACGGTGGTACTTCACCCTATGCTGTTTTATGAGAATCACTGCGCTGGCTGGCCATTAAGGAAATCATTTGTTATTAGTAATTAGGAAACAAACCTTCCAGCGAGACGAGGGGAAGTGTCAAAAGAGGTCAAGGCCTCAATGTGGGGAGACAACTGTATATAAAGTCTATGTTTGTACACACACACACACACACACATACACACACACACACACACGCACGCACGCACACACAATGATAAATACAGCATGCTAATGAAATACACATAAAGCAGACTAATAATGCATACGTGATAGCAAAACACACTAAGAGAGCACACATTCTAGTAAAAACACACGAGTGCTTACAAGGAAGTATAGAGGGTGGACATATAACAGAAGACCTAATGGTCTATGACGAGGTTATCTTTCTGGGAACAGTGATAGGAACGTAATGTTCCTTATCTATAGAGAAAGAGACAGTAGACTGCAGCAGGAGGCGCCTCCCAACCCACCTCTCCCTTCAGCACACCAGCCGCCAGGAATATATCTAAGAAGGAACACCAGGCAGTATAGAGAGAATATAATAACTGGATTTCTTTTTTTTTTTAGGAAAGTGTGAATACATTCTGTTGTAATGTCTGCAGTCGGATAATTGGGAAAGGAAGATAATCTGGCAAGGAGGATAATCAGGGAAGGAGAATAATTCCGGAGGGAAGATAATCTGGGAAAGAGGATAATCTGAGGAAGATAATTTGGGGAGGAAAATAATCTGAGAATCAGGATGATCTGGGAAGGACGATAATCGGAATAATCTGAGGAGGATAATCTTGAAAGGAGCTTCACCTGACAGGGAGGAGACTCAGAACTGTAAACAATGTGTATAACACGTTTTCTTTCTTGACCGGACTCAGTTGTTGATATTCAGTATCACTGAAGTATTTCTGTTTAACGCGGTTTAAAATTTTGATGGTCTTCGCCATGACAACATCTTGTGCTAGTTCATTTCAAATTTTCATAACAGATGCATAAAAATAAAAGCTTTTGCCAATGTTTGCTTTACATATATTTTTTTTTTTTACTTCATAACATTATTTCTGGACGTTGCATGAAGAGATTGCCTTGAGCTCAGTTGTGAAAGTTTCTGAGAACTTATATTAAGTCCTTGTCGTCTATATTTGTTTTGGAGAAGATAATTCTAGATCTTTTAATCTTTCTTCATGTGGCATATATCTGTTTGACAGACTTAGTTTGTTGCTCTTTTTTGTATTCGTTCTGGCTTTCCTTTGGACGAAGTTTGATTACCGAAACTGAACAACGGTTTATTAACGCGTCTCTCGTTGTATGGTGCATATCTCTAGTAATGAAACCTAGAATTTATCTTTATCTTTGATTATTACTAGAGTTACCCTAGGACTAATTTCTATGAAAGAGTCCTAGTTTACCCAGCACCTTTGTAATGGTCCTGCAGCTTAAGGCTACGCTACTTCCAGTTGCAGGGAAATGTAGACTCTTTTAGAGTAAGAAGTTCTTTGACGAGACTCTACGCCCAACGATACAGCCTTCCCAAAGGCGGTGTCCAGTAACGCCCTAGCACACAGTGTGCATTGTTACACTCAGACTGGTGTTGCTTTGGGTATCTTAGATCATTACTGATAACCACCTTATCTTCTTTTACATTTTGTGCCTCTAACAATAGTGTAATGAACATTCTGTATTCGTGATTACTTTCTATATTATCACTGAAATGCATTATTTTGCATCTGTCTATGTTGAAGTCCATTTATCATGTTTCTGACCATTCCATCAATTTGTCTAAATTACTTTAGGTACTTAAACGGTCTTCCTTAGTTTGGGATTTAGTTCCTGATTTCATGTCATCGGCAAATTTTGAGATTGTACAAGAGACTCGTGTCTCCAGATCACTGATATCGATAAAAGAAAAGAAAGTAAAGGTCCAAGCACTGAGCCTTGTGGAGTCCTGAAGCTACGCTGAACTAGTCATCGGCTTCCAGATCTAATACCATCCTCGAGCATAGACGAAATCCTCAACGCAGTGATTTATTGTAACCTAACAGTCTCTTATGCGTAACTCAATCGAAAGGTTTTAGACGTCTAAACATAAAACGTATAAGGGTATCAACAACTTGCAGACATTACATATATGAGTAAAGCTCTATGTCAAAATAACTGTTGACCCTTGCACTACGGTATGGGGTGCAGTGTACATCATCATACGAGCAAGAGAAAAATAATGAATATTTTGCTTCTAAGAAAAGGTACATTTGTACACAAAACTATGAAAAAATTAATCATAAGGTATTGTTTATACCTATGTGCTGGCTTTCTAGTATATTTCAAAAGTTTTCGATAGTGAAAATAAAAGTATTTGGTTAACATAGAAGCCATTTCCTTAAATGTCGTTTATGCAGGTGCCATTCTCATTTAATAAAGGGTCAGTAATAATTTTTTTTTTTTGGCTCCTCATAAGTCAAAAGAAGTCTTTGGGATTCTTCACAGTGTGAGAAATTCTACTTTCACATCCTCTTTGACCGACTCGCGTTTTCTTCCAAAAATCTCTTTTCAATCGTATATACATATCTCAATGATTGTCGAGTACTTTAGATTTCCTGTACAAATTTCTTTTATGTCTAATTAATCTTCTGATTTCTTGAGTCATCCTGCCTGGTTTGTTTTTCTTACTACTTTTCCTCGTCTTTCTGAGAATATCATCTTTTTCACGACGTTACTCTACTTTAAGCTGCACCTTTTCGGTGTATCAACGTCTAGAAACGTAGTTTAGTTTACATTACTAATATCCCTACGTATCCTATCCAAGTTAGTAGTTCCACAGTTTGGTATCGTGGTGTTATTATCTTTAAAATTAAAGAAATATTCGATGAACCTCATGATATTAGGATCACTGTTACCTACATTTTACTGACAAATCACAAAAGCAAATTAGATCTCTTTCTGTGGATAGAACATATTCTGATACACAGTTACCTCGCTTTAGGTCATGAATGGTTTGATACATGAGAATATTTTCATGTTCAATCGATTCACATATCCCTCATGGTCGCCTGTCAAAAGGTCCCCATTAATGTAGTGGCTGGCAAAAAAAATCTCCAAAAATCATTATTTCTTAAGTCTGCAACCAGAGAATTAATTCCTTCATACATTTCGACTCTCATCAGACATAAGAAATACGTCTCTCACCTGCTCCATATTATTTGTCTTTACTGGAACGTTTATATCCTGGTACTGCTAATTCAGTTATCAGATAGCAGCAGCGTTCATTCAGATTTCTACTACTATTATGATATCTGACCTCTTCTGGTAGTGAGTGTATGAGCTGTCAGTTCATTCTGCTTTCAGTTTAAACCTCTGCAATTTGAATAGAGAACTTTAGTTTTATGCATGAAAAGGTCAGGACCTTGAGATGCAAAAATCTTCATGTTAGAAATCAGTTCCAACGATGCTCTGACTTACATCCTTAGGTTTGATGTGATCCTCACGTCTCGAGTGTCCCTCACCTCGCTTAGCCTCACCCTCATCTGGTGGCCAAATACCTTCCTTTCCAAAAGATAATGACGGCTTACTTCGTAGACCTAACTGACCTTATCCCAACTCAGTCCTACTAAACACCTGCTCAACAGTCTCGTCGCGTACCCTCCTCATCCATGCAGTTCCAAACAAGCTCCCAATTACAACTAAGCCCATCCCACATTTCTACGTGAAACTTACTTCTCAGTCTTACAAACATATTGCAATACAAGGGATATAAAGGAATTCAAACATCAGCAGACAAATGGGCCCTCTCGAGGGCTGTCTGTGATAGTGGAAAAGATCAAAAACTGAAGAGATAAGTGTGACAGGAGGAGCAAAGTATTCAGATCAGTTAAGGAGAAATGGCTGTAAACTTTAACGGAGCGAAGGAGACGTTCATACAATGTCAGTCGTTTACTTTGATGAGAAGTATTTGTCAGGTCTATTCTTAAGCATGCACACGCAGACGAAGACACTCTCACATACACACACACACTCCACAGCCAACCAACGAACCAGATAGAAAAACAGACGTACACATAGACGTATCTTTGGTGATACTTTCAACTATCTTGATTTGTACATCATTCCTTATTACAGTAATCCTGTTCAAAGAAATGTACTTCGTCTCTTGCGAAGTAAAACCTTTGCTAACGAGTTTGTATCCATCACTATGAGTGAGATCAGTCAGCTCTAGCCTTATATAACTGTCTTAATCGAGATTATTAAAACTTTTTGACCAACCTTCTGATAAATAACATTATGTCGTTCGTCTGGTTCTTATAGAATATATTTCTCAGTCCGGGAACCATCTTGGGTACTACCCGTTATACTCTCTCCATTTTGTCTATGATTTTCAGGTGGGTGACCAGAACTGGACACCAGTGTATTGTGTGGAGTGAGGACTGTCTCCTTAAGCATTTGAAACCTTTTTAAACCTCTGAATGCAAGAATCTTATTCGCCTAGTTTACTGTTTCTGTTCATTGCTTACGTAGTTTTGGGTCATTAGTGATTATTATATCTAAATCTTTTCCCTCGTTTACCTTTTGTAGCTCAACGATATTCGTAGTGTAGCTTGCCTTCTCGTTTCACTACCAGCATGAAAAACTCTGCACTTTTCAGTCCTAGAATGCATTTGCCACTTGCGTTCCCAATCTTTCAGTTTGTTTACGTCGGCATGAATCCGTTAACGGCCAGTTTCTGTAGCGAATTCATATCCCACCTTAGTATTGCCCAGAAGTTTGTATATCTTATAACGTATCTAAGCACCAATGTCATTAATGTATTTGAGAAAAAGAACTGATCCCTGTGGCACACTGTTTGTTACGTCTAACCATTATCTATGCCATGTGCCTTAGGTTTTGCCTGTAGTCTTTGACGCGGGACATTATTGAAGACTTTCTGAAGACCTCAAGAGATAACATCAGCTACATCGTTAACATTATACATGCTAAACATTTCTTAAAAGACATTAAGCAGATTTGTTAGACATGAACGATTCCCTTGAAACCCATGCTAAGAATCGTTTCATAAGTGATGACCGTCTACATGGCTTATAATCTTGTTTCAAATGATGTTTTCCATAAGTTTCCTAACTACAGACGTTAAGCTAATTGGGCAGTAGTTTCCAAAATGGGATTCATCACCTTTTTTTCCCGGATATTGGTATTACATTGGCAGACTTCCAGACGTCTTGAAGCTTGCGCGTAGCAAACCTATCTCTCTTTCAGCTTTAACCTTAAAGCTCTTCTACACATGCCTTACAATCTACTTAAAACTACTATTCTTATGTGAAAATGGTGATGATTCCGCTACCACAACCTTCTTACGGCTATCCATTAGCTTACAAATGAGTGCCTTATACTTTCTTAGGAACTCCCTTGCTCTTCCACTAACCATGCTGTTCGTTACGGCCTGAACAATAATGCTACACTGTCCTCAGTCGTGTCCCAACTTTATCTCCCCAGCTTAGTCCCTGGATAACACAGCATCTTTCTCTCTTTGCTCCTATTACAAAACTCTTTGTCTAGAGGCCTGAACAGAGCCCCCCAGCAGGAGCGAGGCGAGCTAGGCCCATCCTTCGCATCGTCTTCGTGTGACAGGAGCCTATTTCTAGTCACCATCTCTGTGCCTTTCCTTCCATCCTAGCTTGAGCCTCTCGGCCTTTTCCAGCCACTTGGATATCGTCGTTTCTGTGTAAAGCATCTCCACCTTAACCATCTTAGTTTCTAAATCTAACACGACCAAAGGCAACAGCACTCTCAAAGATGCTTGGACTAAGGTGAAGTAAGGTAGGTGGCGTGCTTGCTCGCTTGCTTGGGCGTCCACGCCGCGACCTGGGCTGTGAATAATGCAGCGAGGTCAAGGTGCCAACATGGCCTGCGGAAGTGCCAACATTAGTGCAGTAAGGTTAAGGTGCCAGCATGGCCTGGAGGACTGCCAACGTTTGATGCATGACCCCAGGCTGAGTTGAGGCATGGGTACGGGCCGCATGATATAAACCTTCCTAACACGATGCACTTTCTGAAGATTGTCAAAATGAAGCCATGTCTCACGCGGCTGTCTCACTATGGTCGCGAATATTCGTCGGAATTGACAAAGATGCTGGCCGTAGCCCACATCAGAGTGTAACACACACAAACACATACGGTATTTCCACTTCACCAGTATAAACTTTGAACACAACCCTCTGGTGATACAAACACACACACACACACACACATGTTGCAATAAGATCACAT
>JAYMFT010372256.1:0-21486 GCA_038088735.1 Panulirus argus
ATAATATATATATATATATATATATATATATATATATATATATATATATATATATATATATATATATTCCTTTATTCTCTGAGATCAGTGCCACATTGATTGGGCATTGCGGGGAATTCAATGTTTGATATATATAAAAAGAAAATAACAAGAGCCAGCAAAAGCGGGTTATCGCCTACAGAGCAAACAATTACGTGATGATTGGTGTCGTTTGTACAGCGGCTGCCACAAGGTTTGGTGTCAGCTCTGTGTCTCTTTCTCTACGTGTGCAGGATAAACGAAAATGCTTGATCATAACGATGGATAATTCTGCCCCCCCAGCAGAGGCACACTCGCCACACCAGCCGCAGAGAGCGGACGAGGGCGGGTGACAGTAGCGTTCGAGATACGATATCTCTCGCTCGCCTTGGGTATGCACGAAGTCTGTTCACTGTCATTATGCTTTTTCATATCCTTTACGTTATTTTCACCATGCTTTTTCTATGCGTACGTTGGCGCCCTGTCCATTTTCTGGAAACTTACCGTACTATTGTTTGTTGAGAGTTCGTTTGAATGTAATTTCCGATTGTTTATTGGTAATAAAAGATTCATTTGATTTTGGACAACATAATCACATTAAACCAGCGCTTCTAAAAGCAGTCTAACCTTTCTTATCATCATTTCTGTTATTATTGTTATTAGTATTAGTATCATCATTACCATTATCATTATTATCATCATTATTATCATTATCCTCTCCGGCCACTGGCAAACTTCAGAGGGGAACTTCGGAAGTTGGCGACAGAGTGTGGGAGAGTGTGAAAGGAGAAAGTTGTAGTAAATGTGAATAAAAAAAAGTAAGGTAATGGGGGAGCAGGTGGGAGGTAAGACAAAGTTGGTTTGAGGGTAAGTTTGAATGGGGGAGAGTTAGTGGGAGTGGACGTGACAGAGAGGGCTGAAGTGAGCCACAGAAAGGAAGAAGAAAGCTAAGCACGACGGTAGGGCCCTTGGACTGATGACCTGACCTCGACCTGACCCTCAAGGATGAAGACAAAGGTCAGGCCATCGTATCCAAGAGATTATTTACATTATAGGCCTAAAACACAAGCAGCACTGCAAATCCCGTGTATAGAGTCCTGTTTATATTCATCTGCGGCACTCGATCCCCAATGGGAAGCAAAATACACAACAAATAGACATATTAGGCACATGGCACTGTGTGTGTCCCTCTGTGGACTGAATGTAAAGGACACCGGGTAAGGAGATCTCAGCCAGTCTCTGTTGATCTGATCGTATATCACGGGCCGTATACATGGGCGCTGACGCAACCCGCAACCTTCTGTGTATCCATGTAATGAATACGCGGGCCCCTCAGCCCACCTCTGTAACTTAATCATATGTTATACACGCTGTCAATATACGTAGGTGTAGCGAGTGTGTGTCTATACACTGAATACATGGGAGAGGGGGAGGGGGGCCTTCAGCCCACCTGTGTAACCGAACCTTCATTTCACCGCCGTGTGTGTAACACTATACAGTTTGTAAATGCCTTGCCCGCGCCGTAAAACGTGAGACGATAAGGTGATTAATATCAACTCAAATTTATCAACGTGTCTCGCGCGGTTATATATCGCTGGCGCCCCCTGGATACATCCAGGGCCTTTACTGCTCCACTACCGCTGTGAGGACCGTCAAGTGGCAACTTGCCCGCACACTTAAGTTTTATTACCTCTCCAAGAGACTGGGTGGAACTGGCGAGTACTTCATACGCAAATGTGCGTATCAGGGCATTCTTAAATTAAATCCTGCATATGAAATAATCGCTTCTCCTCATCAATGCGTAAAACTGCAGAGAGAGAAATATTTAGCACGTTCACTGACGTCTGAGGTTGACGTACAACATGTGTTCGTAACGAATGTTTAAGGCGAAGCGTCATCCGGCGCAGGTCATCGACTTTCATGGTTGTGCTGGCGCAAGTCGTGCGCAGGGCTCTGAGCTTACCACCCCGCGGCTCAGGGCCGTACAGGCAGACGCCTGTGCTGAAAACAGAGAAAAATATATGTAATAACGACACAGACTATCGCATTATCTAAGATAATCATATTAGCGGTTCTATTTGCCGTCTGCAAGAGCTCGACGGGGGTTTGATGCGGTTATGGCGCCAAACGGCAACCTAGGGACGAGGGACGTCTGGTGGTGGGAGGTGACGGTGGCTGGAGTGGCGCAGCAGATTATTCCCAAACTGTCGCACGAGGTCCAAGTTGATGGTTGGTGAGGGTCGGGATGAAAGTTGTGTAGCTGTCCATGAGTTTAGACGTAGGGAGTCAGATGCCAGGCCATCATACACGAGGGTCGTACCGTCGTGCTCAGGAGTCGTCACTCCGTGCTCAAAGGGTCACACCGTCCCGCTTTAAGGGGCCGAGCTAACTAGCCAACTTCTCTCGACTGCTGGAGGATCGGACGGCCCTGGCCGCCAAATCAGACAGCTCATCACGGTTCGTGTCTCCCACAGGCCCCTCCTCTGTTGCCTTCCTGAGATGTTTATACCCTAGCTGATACACGCGTCTCATATGTGCATACATTATATAACTTTTATATTATATAACCCCAGGACCATCCTCTCCAAGGATTCCTTGCAGCTTCAAGGCTGCGCTACAATCAATAGCAAGGAGAGGATGGACTCCTTTGGCGTTGAGACGATCTTCGACTCTGTACTTTGATGATACAGCCTCACCGAGGGTGACTACTCATTCGCGGAGTAACCGAGTAACCACAAACAGGCGGAGTCCGGTAACATACTACTCAATAGCCCTGCACTCTCTGCACATAGACGAATACACATCACTACCGTCATTAAATATATATATATATATATATATATATATATATGGTAATAACTTCTTGTGGTTCCATAAGGTGACTGTAGGAGGTGAGGACCGGGCTGGACTGTGAATGATGTTACCCCGAGGGAAATCACCGTTGGGTCTGTCAGGGGCGGACGTAGCCCTTATCAGTCCACCAGCTGGCGACGTGTGCTCTGGGGTTGGAAGGGAGAGGGTGAGGGGAGATGACACGGGCCGCTGTGCGGGAGGAGGCGTCAATCTGTGGTTGGTGTAAAGGGAGGAGGTGCGGTGTCAGCGAGAGGTTTGTGTGAGGGAAGGTGTCAATGATGGGGTTAGCGTGAGGGGAGGAGGTGTGTCAGTGTGTGGATAGTGTGAGGGAATGAGGGCGGTCTGGGTGTGTGTGGTGAGGGATGGGACGACAAGTGTGGATGGCAGGTGGCAACAGGTCAGTGTGAGGAAGCTGGAGGGGCGAACTCAGGTCTAGTGTGTGTGTGTGTGTGTGTGTGTGTGTGTGTGTGTGTGTGAGTGGAAGGTGAGGGTTGGTGGTAAGGGTAACGCCACTTTCTACCTCCTGTATGACTCGAATAAGCCAAGTCCTTCTCTAACAGCCAGTGTGTGTGTGTGTTTGTAGTTACTAGTTACTACGAGCATCAAATACTGCCTCGGGAGAGGCGGACATGGTGGCGACAGCGGGCGGGTCTGCTACACAAGGGGGGGGGGGATGCTTTAGCACTGCAGCAGATAAAGATTTTTTCCCCTCAGCGTTGACTGAGGCAGTGTTCTCCTCCCGTGGTGCCTGACAGGGTTACGACCCTCCCGCGTGCCATCTATCGTCTTCAGTGGCCTGGAAGTGCGTCGCATCCCTCGGCGTCCTCAAAGACGACGTCTTTACTACGTAGACCCGCCGACATGTCAAGACCCCGGGGGAAATATATAACGTCCTGCCTGCAGTAAGACTGTTGAGGGGGGTATTCCCCCTAGCCATCCAGGAGCGAACGAACGACCTCCCGTACCGACTCCCTTCGACCCAATAGTTAGGACGGACTGGCACGCTGCCTCCGTCCACTTTGCCGACCGAACTCTGATCACTGCGCCTCCCATTCCGAAGTTAAGCCCCCGGGAGCACGGCAGCAAGTTAGCTCGCACTAAAAGCAACTGGAAGCGAGCCGGCTTACTGGGTTACAGTTGGCGGGGACCTCTGGATCACAGACCTCCCAGACACACTCCAGGCAGATCCGTGCCATCATGAGGTAAACTTCACCATCCACATCCTGGAAGTACAGTACTGAGATAAAGCTATCTGGCTATAACACAAGACAGAGGACCTGGCTGGGACACCCTCGTCATCTCGAAGCTTAAACGAAATGCGAACCATGGATCCGACATAATGTCGTTTATCATTATCATTCTATAAACCCAGGACTCCTGAAGATTGAAGACAGCACTACAATCAGCGGTAGGGAAAGTATGGACTTATTTGGAGCTAGTTCTTCGACGGGATTATACTCCGATGACACAACCCCGAAGAGGGCGACTTTTCACAAGCGGCCTAACGCCTAAACATCATCTGAAACAGGATAATAATTACATAAACTGTGTTGTTTATATGAGGATGTTAACTACGAACCAATCGGGGAGACAGGCATGAGGAAGGACCAGACATGACCTTATGTTAAATTCTTTTTAGTTACCTGGCTGAGGAGAGAAGGGTGGCCTACGTAATGCACTCACTGTCCCAGTTGTCTTATGTCATTCTCATTCACGTGAAATTCTTTCAACAGACAGTCATGTCTTTTTTATCAACAGGCAAGAGACATTCGCCACTGAAAAGACAAACTAGATGGAACCCCTGTCTCAAGCAGGGTTGTTAAAGAGGACTAGCGAGCTCGCTGCTCCTGCAGGAGAGATACGAGTTCCTGAGCTTGGCAAGCATGCTCTTCGCCCGTCACTGCCGAGTGAAGAGAAGATAACAAGAGGATTTAAACTCAGACAGTCAAGAAATTATTATTAATGTAAGAGAGGAACTCTGCCTGATGATGTGAGGCTATACGTGCTACAAATGTCCTGCTGAATCATGAAAATTATCTCTCATGTTTATAACCTGCTTACAGGATAACATATGGCTTAGAAGTCTGGCACAAACAGAAGCCAAAATGAGAATGAAAAAAAAAGTACTATTTCACCCACACTACCTTATCAAAAAAGCGATTTTAGGCGTTGTATAACATCATATGGAGTGGCTACCTACTGATCAGAAGACTCTTTGCTTACTGACCGTCAAAGTCTCCAACGCACATACCATTTTTCATCCATTCCTCGGTGGTTCTGAGCTCCATGAAGCAACGGGAACTATTCCTCGGTGGCTCCGGGCTGCATGAAGCCATGTTTTCTGCTCGGTAACAGAGCTGTTGTTGCGCTGTAGCCTCGGGAGACCAGTGCCATTTCCCCTCTTAACGACGTCGATGCTTTCGGCCGTGTGAGGCGCGAAGGCTCGACTCGGCTCGCTGGGCAGCCAGGAGACCCCGCTCCCACTACTCGGAGCTTCCCGACATGGGAAGTCACTTAGTGCAGTTGCTAATGGCAAGCCAAGCACGTCTGGATCGCCGGCACCGATCTGAGAGGGTCTGTATTTCCCCAGAACAACGAATACCGTGGATCCTCTCCTCTGAAATTTACATTGTTCATCGTCACAGTAATTTCGAGAAATCTTGCGGGTCAAATCTTATGATTTGTAGTTATTCATGCCGTCTTCCTCTTATATGTAACTATCTATGGTTGTCGTGCCCTAGAATTACTTGAATATCCAGTTTCTTAATAAGTAAAACAATAAAGTCTTTGGACAGTTGAGACGCGCTTTAAAAACTCCAAACAGTTTGTCCCTGGATGATGTAACTTCACATGACGTTCACACGAGTGTACGCCCCAACGTTTGACCACCGAACAGTAGCTGGGTGTTCGTAGGATATCCAGCCTACAGCCATGTACACTGCCGTGCTAAGGATTGTTATGATAAGTCCTTGGTTAGTTTTTCAGGTTTCTTAATATGGACAAAAAAAAAAAAAGTTAATTAAGATTCGTTTGCTACTCATCTCTCATGTTTTGACATGATACTCTTCTCATCACATCCATGGGGTGGGAAACCCTCATGTATTCTGGCACACAATTACACCATCTCATCCCAAGTGAAGCCTTATTATCCATACCAGTATTATTAGGTTGTCCCAGACGTGAGGAACACATCAGAATTTCGTCTTCTCTCTTTCTCTCCTTCTCTTAACCGATTTTGTCGAGACAAAAATGAGCCGACCTGAAGCTGTAAAAAACATTCTGCTGTTTTTATCTTATTTTTTTTTATTCTATTTTTTTTTTTCGGGGGGGGGGAGAACTCGGTCGCATGCCGGATGGCCAACCTTATACATAAAATGTAAGGGCGTTTAATCCCCAGTTCCTGCTCCCCACGAGAGACACTGACGGTCAGAGTGTACAAGTGAATCCAGGATACAATTCTATGAAGGTTAAACATATAGATTACTAAATACATTTCACTGCCCCCTTCTCTGCTTGAAGGGACGACTCAGGATGTTCATATTTCATAATCTACGACGTCAAGACTTTGATGAATCTTTTTATTTTAGAGCAAAATGAAAAACCATGTTGGAAAAACTTTAGGTTCTTCCCATTTTCTGTTCTCTCTCGTACAGATTATATCATGAATTCAAATGTTTTTAAGTGGCTTGCGATGGCACAGAATATGGATATCAGGACACGTATCTTCGATTTGTTTCACCGTTGATTATCCATTTGTGATGTCATCCGAATTTTCCGAAATACAAAAAGTGGGAACTCCTCCTCCCGAGGCCCTACGCTGGATGACGATAAAACGTCTCAAGTCGACCGATGGAAAAATTGTCGAAGCTGGTTGCCGCTCCCACGCTCGTACTGGTCTCTGTCTTACTACTACCCAGCAGTGTATATCCCTGACCGCCTCGCTGAGGTCGCAAGAGACGTCCCGAGAAGCAGACCAAGCGACAGTGTCGTCCGGGTCTTGCTTGTGTCCTTTATTCACGCAGGTTTCGGTCTTACCGCCCGTCTCTGAAGGAGGGAGGTACCTCTGGAGCGTCAGGCTCGCCCTTCATGAGATGAGCCGGGCGCTCTCCGCCCCTCCTCCAGACCCATTGCCGGGAGCACGAAGCCCTCCACTCTCCTCCCGACCTTCTCTAAGGAGAGCACCTTCCACTGCAGACGAGATACGCTCCCCTCCTCCAGTCGTTCGCTGGAGAAAAAAAAAAGAATCTTTTTTTTCTTCTCCCTCCTCTTCTTGCCTAACTTCCCACCCTTCTTAAACATTTTTTTGACCAGAATTATAATTGTTTCTGGGTTGGGTAATGTGGTCCCTGTGAGTCAACGATTTCGGTTCTTGCGTGCACCTACGGGCGTCTCGTTGTCCTCCACTTTATAGATACTTTAGGGAGCGTCTCACGCTCTGGCGGGTGGCAGATAGAGAGAGAGAGAGAGAAAGGGGGAAAAAGGAGCCGCGGAAATATCGTCAAGAATGACGGAGTCACACGCAGCGCCTGAGGACCACGGGAGCCACACTTGCTGTGGCACCTGAAGGAAACACGAGGCAGATATATCCTGATGTAGGCGGCGGCAGCATGGTCGTCGGACGCAAACTGACCTTACCAAGTTAAGGAGGATGGCACCTTACGACCGCACCCCCACAGTGATCATGCGGTCACAGAGTCAAGCTACTTTTTTCACGGGTCAGGGATAAAGCTCTTGAGTACTGTGGTACGACCCCTTAGCACCGTGGTATGACCCTTGAGTCAGACGGTGTGACCCGCTGTGGTCAACGATACGACCCTAAGGTATGATGATCTGGTCTTTGACCTGATCTTAAAGAATCTGGTTAAAAAAAAAAAGGCTATCATTTCCCAGGCTCGTTCACCATCGTGTCATAGATATATGAATCATGACGTGTGTGATATGTATACATGTGGTCAAAGGTCGTGACCTCGCTGATCGAACGATGTCGGTCCGTCCGCTCTCCCGCGGTACGACCTGTCGTTCTTCCATACCGGCAGATCTTGATATACAGCCGAGTGCACAGCCACATGCTTCCCTGGTGTGGGGGGAAGTTAGTGCTGTGCCGCTGAAAATGTATGTACGAGCTGGTAAGAGTAGCTATCCATTATGGCCAGTGACCACACATTCGCTCTCATATACGTACGTTTCCGTCACCCGCAAGTCTCATCGTTCTCCCGTGAAAACTTACGTTTTGGTGTTTTTCCGAGTAAGAAAAATGAGAGAGGAAGGAAAAATTAGAGAGCGTCTTGCAGGAACCATAAATACCCCCGAGAACCATCTCCCCTGACGGCTTCTCGTATCGTAACTTTAAACATCTGATCCACAACTCGAGCCACGGTTATCTTCCAAACTCCAGCAATACTCTCCCACCAGCCTCTTCCAGGAGGTTGGGGGTGGGTGCCGGACCACGTCAACTGTCGAGTGACTGGTTGCAGGGGGCGGTGCTGGATGGGTTCTGGACCACTTCAAGTGTCATCTGACTCGTTGAATGGGGGTGCTGGACCACGCCATCTGTCGTCTGTGTGTCGCTCATCACCTCCTCCCCTGAACCCACAAGGCACTCGAGTATATAGCGTTAAGCAGACGTCACAGACGGACACTTCCCCTCCTCCTCCTCCTTGCACGGGTCAAGCAGTGGTGTGAAACGTCCCTCGTCAACTGCTACTCCAAGCCAGTCATTATCAATATACCCTTCTCGAAAAAAGAAGAAATATAAACAAAACTGAAATGAAGTAAGAGATGTTCTTATATATAGTCTTTAAAAATCGAGCGTGTCCAATCTTGCATTGGGAGAAAGAATGCGACAATGTTTACGGTGGGCGATGACACAGAGCAGGGCGGGAATATTCTAGCGTCCCGGGCTATTTTCGTTTGCCCGTGACACGGGGTAGAATGCGAACACGCCGGGCCAAGGACAGGGCGCTGATGCTGCCGATGATGGCTGGCACGTGAGGACACACACACAGACACACACACACACACACGCACATACACACACACACACACACCCACGAGAGTTCCCTTTAAAATGACCTTTCACCCTTAAGTTGGCGCACTCTCTTCTTTTCTCTTTTATACAATTTATTTACTCATTCCATGTATATTAGGTGGAGTGGGAGAAGGGTGGTCTACATGTATGACAGATGCATACATATGATATCAAAACATTAAAATAAAAAACGTATCCAGAGCTTCGAGCTGTTCATAAGTTTGAAAATTTCGGAAGGAAGGTTTTTTTTTCTAACGTCATCTTTCCCCAAATCGGGTCACGTCTTCCCTCATACTGGGTCAGTACGTGGGCCCGCGGGCCCCAGCAGGCACATGGGTCTATGGTTCGCGGTCTCGAACGGCCTGATTCATCACCAGAGAAACAGGGGTGCAATTTAGTCCCAATCTGAGGTCAGACGTGAAAATACAGGGGACAGTATAGTTATATATATATATATATATATATATATATATATATATATATATATATATGTGTGTGTGTGTGTGTGTGTGTGTGTGTGTGTGTGAGAGAGAGAGAGAGAGAGAAAGCAGATGAGTAGAGTATAGATACTCGCACAGACTGAGGTCAGAATTCACGGAGCTGGTGGCTGTGCAAGGTGGGTGGGTGGGTGGGTGTTGGGGAGCTATAAGTTGATACTGCACGTGTTGGGGA
Source organism: Panulirus argus (assembly GCA_038088735.1). Taxonomy (NCBI): domain Eukaryota; kingdom Metazoa; phylum Arthropoda; class Malacostraca; order Decapoda; family Palinuridae; genus Panulirus; species Panulirus argus. The sequence goes on from JAYMFT010372256.1 coordinate 9,572, forward strand.
TGGGAGGTGAGGGAGACGTGAGTCAAGTATCGATTTGTTGGGGATGTTTGGTGGTACCTGGAGATGACAGGGTTGAGGAGGTAGCAGGGGTGGGTGGCGTGTGGCCAAGCCCCACTGTAGGTGCAGCCTCCACCTCCTCCAGTGGGGGACGACGATGGCTCCACGCCCCAGGAGCCGCAACCACCACCACCTCCTCCACAAGTACCCTAAGCTCTTCACCCCTGGAAGCCACCGCCCCTTCCAGGACGACGCCATGCAGAAGAGCAGGTCCGCGATACAGCGGGGAAACAGACGCGATCGAACGAGGAGCGGCAAAGCATGATGTACTCTCAGAGCCAGGGAATACAGAGGGGCTGCTGGGGTTGTCTGTAACTTTATCATTACAGTGATTTACAGGCCTCCTGGTAGACCTGGGACCTTGAAAGACGATCCTCTGGGCCAGGGAAGAGTCCTTAGCACTGCCTGGAAACTTGAATCCGACCACTACATACTAAACATCTGATAAGATGAAGCGATGGTGAATATTCATCGCCGAGAGTTGGTGAGACCTTGGGAACACGATGTACATCAACAACAGAGAGGATGCGAGAATCAAAAACTATTTTAAGACCAGAAAATACGTACGTAAATATGCAAAACATGTACCCAATTCATTCGTCCATTTAGAAAATTCCATGCACGACAATAAAAATTTAATTACCACTGTTTCATGTTCAATGCCTCATTGTGTTGCTGCTGACAATGTTAGTGGGGAAAAAAAAGGAAAAAGTTTTTACTGTGAAATATAAAAGTTCCATGTGAATGTGTTGCCTCAGATGCCCTATGCAAAACAATCGTGTTCCCAGCGATAGAGACAACAGATCCAGGGGTCGAGAAATGTTAAACCATCAAGACTCGGATTAAATAACCGCTGCTAATGTGTAAATTCCCGGCAATACGTGATTGAAGGGACGCACATCTCTCATCCCACAGGCTTCCACCGCTAGGGGAACGTGTTTATAAGATTTTTCGCTTGTTGGATGTAGCTCGACGTTGACGGCCTTAACGACCCTGGCAGTTGATAAAGGCCTAACGAAGCCCGAACCGCCAACCGTTTTCGAAGCCAAGGGGAACAAAGACGAGCCGCCTAAAAAAAAAAAAAAAAAAAAAAAAGTATTAGTCAGTCTCGCTCCGAACCAGAAGTTTTCGTTTCTTTCTCTTTTTTTTTTTTCTTAGCGGGAAGGTTGAGGACGGGTGAAAGGATGACATAAGGCTGGGAAGATGAGGTGGACCAGTGTAAACATGTATGGTGTAGGGCTTGCTGAAGTGTGTGTGTGTGTGTGCGTGTGTAGTCTGCTCTGTTTTTGTTGGCTTACTGGTATACCTCGTCATGTGTGTGCTGTGATGGCGATGCTTTAGGTTGGCACAGAGGAAAGGACAGCAGCCAAGCTAGGCTATCGTCTGTTCATTTTGTACATCGGTGGATGATGGCTGGAGGAGCCTCCCTCAAGGGAGAGTTCTGGGGCCCATGGATGGCAGAAGTGCGTGTTCCACGCTTGTGTTGCTGCTGAGGTCTTGGATGTGTCTGTTAGCTGTCCCCTTCGTTGCCTTCCAGTTTCCAGTGTTGTTTAATTTCTTTTTGTTCTCTTTAAAGAGTAACAGAGTCGGTTTTAAGTTAACAGTAGATATCACACTCTTCGTCATGTTTTGTGCATGTTTGTATTCGTAAGCGGCAAACCGTACAGCTTTATTCTGTACGAGAGCATCGGCAAACGTGATAGGCACCACACTTGCAAACTTGTTTATGGCTTGTTTCCAGAGAGAGAGAGAGAGAGAGAGAGAGAGAGAGAGAGAGAGAGAGAGAGAGAGAGTAGGGGAGGCAACATTGGCAAGGGTCCGGGGATCAATCTGAGAAACAGCGTTCACACCACGAAATGAGAGATGTTTATGTCCACGCACCATTGCATATTCACACGACCTGTTCACACTGTACGGGAAGGGAGCAGTGCACTCATAGGACCTCACCTCCTAAACTGAGACAGCTTTCTTTTCATCGCATAGCTCAATGCGTTCAACCATTTCTCTCGTACTGTAACAATTCTCCTTGACTACTTTCACACATCTTTGTTATCGATACTCTTGCTTACTCTCATGTCAAGGCCTCTTGGCTGCTCTCTCTTCGTATCTTTCGGGCAAACTGGTCCCCCGCTGACATCCTCACGGTACAGAATCTTGGAAATTGTGACCAAGGATACAATAAAGACGAGTCTAACGAAGTAAAACAACATTGCTCTTACTAGCACGAACTAGCTTGAGCAACCCATACCAATAAAGGAGGAGATTCCCCCACGGACAACACACTAAAATCATTATCAGTATATCTAAGCAGATATTCCCCCAGACAGCCTTGAGCACAGAAGAATAATAAAGTCTTATGCTACTCCGGAAACACAACGACGGGAGTATTTCCTCACTAAACACAGTTTTCCCAGTCGACATCGTATAAGCTGCAGTACCAGACGGCATCCGTGATGAGATGGCTTCGTTCGTTTCCTGCCCTAGACTGTGACTTCGACTAACGTAGGACTACTTCTCTGATTTCTGGAGAGACAAACTCGTAGACTTACTCTTGGTGATACACTTACATTATTCTCGCTGTAGCTCGCCTAGAAAATAATTTCTGAACGATGTAGTCTAACGTGTTTGTCGAAATGTAGCCATGTGACAAATGATTCAAGTCCAGACCATAAACATTATGTCAGTGTGTTGTGTAGATTCTCGATGACTTAGACTTTAAGTTTCGTCGTCAGCATCTACCACTTTTGTCAATCCCTCCACAATCGTGAAGATGTCATTAACATAATTACCTACACATTAACAAACTGGTTGTCGTAACTACTGACTTAGAAACATATATATATATGCGAAAGGACCACATTGTATAGAATATCACGACGACATGAAATGCTAAAAGAACGGGCGCTCAAATCCTAAACGAACCCAACTCAGAACTTCGACATTTCGAAGGAGGCGGGCGTCGCCCAGACCGGCTGACGCCTGCACAGAGTAGTTGTTCCCATCCTCGTAGCGCCAACGCCATGGCAGACAACACTTTAAGCCTTGTTTTAATAACATTATTGATCCCGTCGCTAGTCCTGTGTGCAGCGGTGTTCCCTGTGTACAGCGGGAGGAGGAGGCGACAGTGTTCACAGTACGGCGTGGGGCGGCGACATCGGGTAAACAGTTTCTCAGAAGTCATTATAAAGCTGTCACAGACACACTAGTGAGACTTTTAAATTTCCGAGCGTTCATCGCACATGGGACAAAATAAAAGTCGGGCTAATCTTCTTAAGAACAATGGAACGACCCTTAGAACACGACGGTACGACCCTTGAACACGATGGCACGTTTGGGGCATGATGGGCCGACCTTTGACCTGACCCTTAACATTCTGGATGGATTTATCAGATAGTCTTCATTAAAGTCCAGAGGCCACATCACTCGGATATTTTCTGCTGCTGGTGTGGTAAACAGCCAAGCAACGTGAGTATTTAACGGCCCTGGTTCACTGTGGCAAAAATTTGCAGTTTGCCAAATCTGTCATTCCAGCAATGCAGAGTAGAGTAATAATAATGATAATAATAATAATAATAATAGTAATAATAATAATAATAATAATAATAATAATAATAATAATAAAGCAACTGACGGCCGCAGAAGAGGATCTCCTTGAGCGGCGGGCGACAAGGGCTTCTGCAGGAGGGATCTACGGGAAGGTAAGCCATATCGCAGAGGACTGACTGCACTGCTCGGGGGCGAGGGGAAAGGAGATTAAGTTGAGAAATATATTGTCTCCGTAGGCATCACTGCGCTGGGGAGATATGGCGACATCAGACGTCACGTTGAGGAATACAGTGACTTCACGGACGTCATTATGTTGAGATGTGGTGACATCACACATCATTATGCAGGGGGATAGTGACTTCGCAGACATCTTGCGCTGTCATCTTTTTTAAACCACGAGCACCACCTCTCGTGCACTGTACACAATGAGTGTACTGAAGGAACAATACTATAACACACGCGTACGTAAACTAAATGTACTTATGGGTCGGGTCGAAGGTCAGGTCATCATTACACAAAAGGTCATAACCTCGAGCTCGAGGGAGTCAATTGCTAGGAAAAAAAAATTTATCTTCAGTAACGTTATATAAGGAATTTAATTAAAAGAGAAACATGTGGAGGAGGCATTTCTCAGTACAAGAAATCTGGACAGAATCCGTAACTTTTAGAACTTTATAAGATGAGTTTGTAAAGGTGGCATGGGTAAGGCAGTGACTACTGACGCCGGTAAACTGTAAACCATCGCGAGGGAGGTACTGACGACAGTGAACTGTGATCCAGTGTAAATGAGGGAGGTACTGAAGGACAGTGAACTGTGATACGGTGTAAATGAGGGAGGTGCTGACGACAGTGAACTGTGATCCGATGTAAATGAGGGAGGTACTGAAGACAGTGAACTATGAATCGGTGTAAATGATGGAGGTGCTGATGGCATTAAACTTTAAATGAATGTGTAACGATACATCACCACATCTCAGCAGAAACAATGCTGAAGCGCTATGTCTGCTGTTCTCTGCTCTCTCTCTCTCTCTCTCTCTCTCTCTCTCTCTCTCTATTTCACTCTTGGTTATACCCTTCCCTTCATCCAGCTATAACCTTTTCTTGGTTTCCCACCTTTTCCTTTGGCTTCGTTTCCCCGTAACCAAACCTCCCCACCCCACTCTCTCTTTCCCTCCTCTTGGCTGGTTAGATGTAAACAAATGGAAACATAGAGAACGAGCGGCTACGATCAGATCAGCTGATCAATCAAGCTGTTATGGCTGCTTCTAGGTAGGAGACGGATCGCTCTTGATCAGTCACACCGTTCCGGTTACGTTTAGGCTAGAAAACGGGTTACGGTTGATGAGATTACACCTTTGTGCTTACGATAGGCCTGATTATATACCCCCACACCTCCAACACTCCTTCCAGATTCCGTCTAGAAGAGCCCCATTCATTAGCCTGGACTCCTTATGGGATAATTAAGTCCACTTTATGGCTCGGAGGTTAAGGCGTTAATCACACCGCACGGGAATGGGATATTAGTCCTTGTCTCCCCCACAACAGGTTACCCTCTCTCAATGAATGGGAACTCCCTCCCTCTCCTCTTCCAGTTCCGGGAACTCTCACATCTCCCTCGTCAACTGGGGTAATCTCCCTTTGTGCCAAGTACTAGCCGAAGCCACACTCGTGACACACACGCGCACACACACAAAGGCAAGCGTGTGTGTGTGTGTGTGTGAGTGTGTGGGTAGATATATGCAAGCTTAAAGGACGTGGCAACGCGAGTGTAAAACTATCTCCTAGAAACACACAAAAAGTAATCACAAATGGTAATCACACACGCACACACACAAAGACATTGATCTCCGAGAAAGATAGTTTATCCTTCCGGGTTTTGCCGTGAGGTAAGGACTTGCATGTTGCGTTCATCAAACTGACGGACAGAGAGAGAGAGAGAGAGAGAGAGAGAGACTCATAAACCAGTTTGGACTCATCAAACGACCATATAATCGACAAAGCTGAGGAATTACCCCATTAACCAGTCAGTACCAGCTGTACTAATAGAGTGCTTCAAATGAACACCAGAATGCTGCCCCCACTTCCATTCCCACCCCCTCCCCTCCTCTGTATGTGAGGGTAATTGTTCGCTGTAGTTGTACAAAGGAAGTCGGACGGGGCGAGTCTCCCCTCAAAGCCTTGCCATGATTCCATCATAGAAAACAATTACAGGAAAGCAAGAGGCAATATTTATTCCGCAAATCCAGGGGACGCTCCACGGATTTTTTTCTTTAATTTTTCAATACGTTTTTGTTTCCTGAACAAGACTATGAAATTATGTATAAGAACAGACGCATCCATATATATATATATATATATATATATATATATATATATATATCGGAACACTGTGGTCCCGACCGGCGGACGCGGCTAGCTTCCTGAGTGCTGCAGGAGCCCTACAGGGAGAGAAGAGACTCCAAGGGCAGGAAGGTAGTGTTAGGCATTCGCCGTTTCCCGCTTTGGCAAGGTAGCGCCAAGGGCAGACGATGGCAATAGCCACATTCGCTCCAAAACCCGTGCGGAAGGAGTGATGTGTGTGACACGTATGGAGGGAGTCTGCAAGGAAGGAGTGTCTCACTGGAAGGAGTACCAGAGAACAGCGTCAGGTCTAGAGCAAACGTAGGAGCGTTGAAAGGGAAGGGAAATAAAAGAAATACGGAGGGATGGTATCAGTGAACTTCAGTGGAAATATGGAGACGTTTCGGGAAGCGACCATTGTGAGGATAACGAGACACCAACGCGAGGGCAGCAGTAGGAAGAACAGCTGGGGAAGTGATAACAAACAATTTTTTTTTTTTTTTAGAAAAGAGATGGAGCGAGTATTTTGAAGGACTGTCGAATGCGCGTTATATGACAGTGACGCTATCGTAAGACTACGTGAGGGTATCGTAAGGCTACGGGAGGTCAGGCTCGCTTCCGCGATTAGTTTGTCCAGCAAACACCAATGTTGTTGTCCCCCAATTACTCGCGAGGTCAGCCCACACCAGGGGAGCTTGGCGGAGACACTAGGCGGCTTAATGGTGACTCGACAAACACACACACTAGGCGCTGGTGTGTGATCGAAGGGCTGGAATCCCGGCAAGAATGGAGACGCAGGTTTGCTCGGCGGGTTTACCCACGAGTCTACGTCATGGTGTGTTAGCTGGTTATTGAGGAACCTGGAGAGACCCAGGCGTTCCAGTGGTCATTATGTAACGTGTAGGGTCTTCCGGGCAGTCAAGGAGCTCTCAGTGTTCCAGCGGTTGTTAAAGAACTCGTAGCGTTCTGTTAGATACGGAACCTATAACATTCCAGGCCTACGTCATGGCGTTCCAGCGGGCATCAAGGAACTCGTTGTGTTCCACCAGTTACGAAGCTTGTAGCGTTTCAGGCATACGTTCTGGTGTTCCAACGGTTATCGAGGAACTTCCAGCGTTCCAGAATTACCTCAAGGTGTTCGAGTGTTTAAGAAATTTGCAGCTTGCGTCTAAGTAAAGGAAGACTATCAGCTCCCTTCCCGTAGGCACAAACGGGTAATTACATGCAAAGCACCGAAGCCACAGTGATTACGTGACCACGATTACATACGCAGACGAAACAATGCATCGATGTAATCGTGTTACCCATGTTTCTTCCGAATGTAGAGTTTGGCCGTAATCAGTTCTCCAGCAACCGTACACATCTTTCCAAAGTACCAAACAAACTTAAGCACGGCTACAAGGCAGGAGTGAGAGACAAAATAGGGCCGCCTCAGCCACATGAGATTATCCGGGAAAAGCAAAATAACATCCACCTCATTAATCAGGTCAGTGATCGTTAGCATGCTGTTGTTATCCAGCTCGTTAATTACCGAGCTCGTTAATTAGGCCACTGGTCGTTAGCAAACTGTTGCGATGTGTAATTGTTCCTGGGTGCAGCAGGACTTCGGCAAATCTTTTGCCCTGGTCCTCGACGTCTTTGCAAAATAAGACCGGGCGTGGCGCAAGTCTTTCCTCAATAGACTTACGTTCTTTGGCCTGTCTGCTTCCCTCCGTTCACTAATGTATAAGTTTCCTTCCACTGCTTCCGCTGCGGCAGGAGTTGATGGAGCGAGTTCTCCATTTCATCCTGTCGACGCTGGTGTCCTTCAGGAATCTGTCCTATTAGTCTTATCAATACATTTCTTTATCTTCTCACAGCAAATGACCTTCCTTCAACCTCTAACCCCATTCGCTCTTTCCTGACGGTTCCGGTTCCACACACATACTTAACTAACGTTCCCCCGCTCACCCCGACGGACATCCTCTCGTACAGACCATATTCCTCTCTTACTGCGTACCTATGTAGCATCACGGAATGGGGGAAGCATTAACCTGTTTACATAAATCAGTATCAAAACCTCATTTTTTTCCCTTATATATTTGTAAATCACACTCGTTTCTTTCAAATCTAAAAATGTAGCAATTCATCTCTGCTTTTACATAAACACGGGCATAACTGTATCCTTACCTCTATCCTGGAAACAAAATACAATCTTCATCATAAAACCTGCTTCTTAAAAGCTGGGAGTACCGAATAGGTGTCGTAATTATATATCTTGCCAGTAGGTATTCTATATTCACAGCTCATCTACCCCAGGGAATGGACTACTGCTCACATATCTGGGGTGTTTCTCTGGCCACTGCGACGGTGCTTTCCCCTCCCTATTCTACAGGTATCATTACAGCCTCAACTCTCGTGAGGTGGCTGCTGGGCGTGTCCCAGCCCATGTGACCCGGGACCCACAGCACACATCTGACCACTGCTTCACACGGGCTCCGTTACCACGAGACCTGACCGATAGCATAACTCCTTTCCTCTCACACCGAAGCAGTGGGATTCTTTTCTGTCTTTGGTATTTTCCTCTTCCTTCAACCTCTCCACCTTTGAGAGTCGGATCTACACACATGTGAGCTCAGGTTAATCCCCGCTACTCTTTTTTCTTCCGGAACTAACTTTTCTTACCTTTCATTCAGGAAAGCCATGACTGGATCATCCTCTTGTGCGCGTCCACGCCCACCGCTGGGCAGGAGGTGTACAGTAACAGCTGTACATAAACTCCGGCGATGTTGTTCAGGAGATTCTTTTAGTTCCAGAGATATGCACACATACGCCAACCAGCTGTAATACAGAGTAACACACGTATTAATACACATACACACAGATATACAAGCGCCATAGAATACAGAACAACATACAAAGACAATCACTAACACACAAACAAACACATTATACAGTGTGTGTGTGTGTATTCATATATATATATTAATGGTTGCGAGACAATAACCAGAATATAACACGAACAACCTTCCTCAGGCAACCGTCTCTACAGTTTTCTGTCGAGTAAAATTAATGAGCAGAATTCTGACGAGATAAAAGACTGACGACTGACGTATGTTTTTATTATAATTTTTCTGATATTTTTTTATCATCTGTCCCGCTGTGTAGGTGTGTATATATATATTTGTTTCTCAATGCCTCTCTGTGTACGCAATGCATGTAATGAAAATAATATCATTATTGATAATAATAATAATAATAATAATAATAATAATAATAATAATAATAATAATAACAATAATGATAATAACGCTAACAATTACAATTGGAATATTCCCTCCCTTCTCGCTCGTTTGCAGTTTCCCGTGTTAAGCAAATAGCGCCAGGAACAGACGAAGAAACGGCACCCATTCACACATCCTCAGACGTCCATTGCTTCCGTCACCACTACGCATTGTCAGGACCGCCCACGGCACTTGCACGCCAAAGCTAAGCAGCCCACGAAGCCACAGAGATCTAGCTTCAGTTAAACTAAGTCCTGTGGCGATTTAGCTGTAGTCACCGTGAACCTCAGAGACGGATTTCACTTCTGTTAATTCTATTCCTAAAAAGGAATTTAACATGAGTCAAGTTCAGTCTCTACGGCTGAACTTGACTGGGAGCTAAATCCCCCCGTGGGGTTAACTTAAGCTAACTCCCTCTCTATGGTTCAGCTAACTAAAGCTAACTCCCTTCCCTAGCGTCGAGAGCGACATCAGCGAATTGAACTTGTGCAAGTTGGGTGGGTGTTCACATAGGGTTGCCTATCGGGGGGGGAGACGACGACGACGACGACGACACGGTCTCCAGCTCTTCCCGCGCCAGCCTCGCCAACAATGGTAACGTCACACGCTGCCGCGCGCGCAGTAGTGGGGGGAGGTGGTGGACCCCAAACTTTGTTATTAAGAGACGGAATTGAATTTCGCAAGACTTGATTCTTTTTTTTTTTTTTGCTTCGAAACTTTTCCCTTGATGTTCTCCAGTCCGTCTGTGTGCCTGTGTGTGTGTCTCTCTCTCTTTCTCTAGATGCCTTGGACGAGAAAGGTTTCGATTACCTCACGATCGCCTTAATACTCCTCTAGAACATGTCCAGGCGGTGCCACTATACATGAATGACCCCCTGGGATATGAGGGGCGTGACCCCTCTGACCTAACCTCTAATGATGAGGGTCGAAGGTCAGGGCCCATCATACCGAAGAGGTATCCCGTCGTGCTCAACACATTAAGGTCATCATCATCATCATCACCACCACCTCCCATACACCCGTCCTGTGCACCCTCAGTGCCCCCACAACACCCCGATACCCTCGTCCACTCATCCTCTTTACGCTCCTTCACATCTACGTCATGCCATCGGGTGGACCTCTACTTTAAACACCCACACACACACACACACACACACACGCACACACACGTCACTGAACAAAGGTCAGTGCAAAAGCCTGAGTTCGACCCCGGGAAATACGACTCCTGTGGCGGCCTCCTACAGATACCATTTTCATACGGTGCTAAAAATCTATTTTTTCACTCTCTCTCTCTCAGCCTACAGCAGCAGCGGCGGCTCGGCGCTGGCGAGGGTGTGTGGGAGTGGAGAGAGGGCCATCGTGAGGCACTCATGGCTGACCTGACTCACACGACAGAATCCCCTTCTTTGTCCCATATGGCATTAGCTTTATCTGGAGCACATGAAATATTAAATAGTTTTTGAACAGTGGTTGTGGTTTGACGCTGACCCTGGCCATAACGACCCCATGCCAGTTGATATAGGTCTACAACCCTTATAACCGACCAACTGACCCGCTGGATAGTGAGACAGACACCCACCCAAGCAGTACCACCGTCTCACAACAACAACATCAGTGACTTCAACATGTGGAATATGTGTTGTACATATACGTGCCGATGTTTACCGTGCACTCATGGGGACGAATATCTGAGTTCACGAAACTGCAAACCGAAAACTTGTTTAAGTAAAGGTGAATAGTGAATCTTGCTTGAGTCTGGACCTTTAAGACACAGCAGATCCATATTTCACGAGTTCTGTCTCGAGGTCGGCGGAGTGTAAAACTTTACGGGTACGATTCCCGTTCCAGCATATCATTAACAGCGTACGACTGGTGGAGAAATTGCCTGCATCTTCCGAAGATCATCCAACGGGCATACTCTTATACCCCAAGCTACTTTGAGGACATCACAGAGCACGACCATTCCTCTAGTTACCAGAGACCAGGATATCAATTGGAGGTCATGACCTCGTTTCTGGCACCGAGACCGCCACAAACAAGCCGACCTCGTCCGCCCACGTAAAAAAGATACATGAAAAAAAAAAGAAAAACTCGATTCTTGCTCCTACCCACCAGACCACTCAGCATCACCCACCCACACACGAAAAGAAAAGAAAAAAGAGAGAAATCTCCTTAACTGTGGCCGCCGCCACCGTTGCCAGGACAAAGATTGCACCGTGATATCACCTCGGCCAGAAGTACGCTTCACCTTTTACGCGTCACACCTTTGTCCACGCGACCAGCAAAAGTCTGTAGCCAGCCAATGTCCTCGACCCTTGCCGGGATGCTCTCAGCCGCTCTGCCGGGCCCGGGCCTTGTCATTCATCAATTGTTCTCATCTTGCCTCATTTCCTCATTGGTTCCTCACCTCGCCACAGTTCCTCTGTGCTCCTCGCCTTGCCTCAGTTCCCCAGTGCCCCTCCCCCATCTTGCCTCAGTCCGCCACGCGCCTGCTCCCCCCCCCCCCACCCCCAAACCCCCCGGGGGGCGCCCCAACCTTGACCCACGTCATTATCCAATATTGATCAAAATACGGGAGATTTTTTTTCTAATTAGACAGTACACTCTCGCATAAGATTAGGGCAGGATTATTCTGCCGAGAGAGAGAGAGAGAGAGAGAGAGAGAGAGAGAGAGAGAGAGAGAGAGAGAGAGAGAGAGAGAGAGAGAGA
>JAYMFT010372267.1:0-21484 GCA_038088735.1 Panulirus argus
TGAGGGACACCGCAGTTGATGGAGAAAAGGGGGAAGGCTGATCCATCAACAACCACAGAGATAGATCGGCCGGAGAGAAAGCTAGATATCAGGGAGTAAAGTGAGGGGGGGAAGCCAAAAGAGGGGAGTTTAGAGATGAGACCCCGATGCCATACCCTGCCAAAAGCCTTAGATATGTCAGGGACACCTACACTCAAACCATCTTGTAACCCCTTTTCCTCTGCTACACTTAATACATTTACTTTCAACTTTCTCCCTTCGCATACTTTCCCGGATTCCGACACTAGCTTCCGTAGTTTCTCTGTGGAGTCTGCCACCAAAACCAAGTCATCTGCAAACAGCAAATGATTTTCCTCCAATACCTACCTCACTCCCTCCCTTTCATCATATGGAGAACGAGCAAGATTCGTCTTTTGCTCCAGCATCCTCACAAATACCTCCTTCACCACTCCTTCCATACACAGATTAAATATTTAAGTCATGGTGACATGACACACACTTCACAAGGACCCACCTTCACCGGAAATCACTCATCCTTCTTCCTATCTATCTGCACGCACGACTTACTCTCCCAACAAAAACCCTTCACTGTATTCAACGACTTTACCCATCTCATGTAACTGTAGCGCCTTCCATTGGGCATATCTGCAGACCATATCACACACTTCCATCGCCCCCATAAATACCACATGCGATCACTCTTTCTCCAAGTAAATCTCACAAACATTCTTCAGAGAAAACACCTGGTCTTAACACGCTCTGCATCTCCTAATATCACATTGTTTCTTTCCAGTTAGATGTTATGTACGTGCACCCACCTTTCAGACACCATTCCTCTGTACTCCTTACCGGTTAACTCAACAGACTTAAACCTCCGTAATTTCATTTTTGTCCTCTTTGCCTTAATACACTATCATTATACACGTATTCTTCCGATGCTCATATATTTCATCTTAGGCCATCCAAACATCTGATGACTTGACTAAACAATCAACAACACACTCACCCTCCTTCTTGAGAAATCCAACTGCAATCCCATCCACATCTACTATTTGTCAAACTTCATCTTCCGTAAGGTTTTCACAACTTCCTCTCTTTTCACCTTGCAGGTCATCAGAACCCTCTCAATCTGCTTGTCACATTGTCCCAAACATATCCCATCCACCTCCCTGTAATCTAACACATTCAATAGTCCTTCAAATTCACAGCTTCATGTTCCCTATCTGTTGCCACTTTTTAATCTGCTTCTCTCACTGTCACCCCCTTTTGTTTCATTTGTTCTCCTTACACTTTATCTCCTCCCAAAACATTCATCGTTCCTCTCTCACCCACCTCTTGTTTGCACTCTTTATTAGTTATCATACATTTTTCTTGACTTCCTTCCGCTTTCTCTTGTACTCCTCACAATCATTTGCACTGCTTCCTTGTAAGTACCGTCCATATACCTCCCTTTACTCTTTCATTAACGATTTAACTTTTTTATTCTACCATTCACTATCTTTTCTCATACATTCACATTCCACCTTCCACATGCCACACACTGCGCCCAAACAATTATGATCTGCTTCCCTAAATATCATCCATTCCTCTTGATCCATTTACTCCCATCTTACACCATTCTTCTCTCAGTCTGTCTTTGTATTTCTGTACACATTCTATTTCTAAAGGTTTCACTGATTTTTACTATTGCTTTCACACGCCATTTCTTTCCTCTTACACCCACCACAAAGTTACATCCTCACCTCCAGCAATAAGTGGACAGACATTCCATCTGCTGCACATTTCAGCTTGTTAACATCCAATCCATCTGCTGCCCATTTCAGCACGTTAACTTCCAATACCTGTATGCATGCGCCTCTCTTTCTAAAACGGTGTATTCCCAGTCACCATTTCTCTCTCTGCGCACAACTCGACGAGCTTTTTCACATTTAAATTTATACAGAGAACCCCAAGTTCCCCAGTTATGCCCTCAGCTGCCACATCACCCACCCCATCATTCGTCTACCCTACAGACAGAAAGGGGAGATAGTGTCTCGGTTAAGACTGAAAATTTAAGGTAATTTGTAAAGGTAATTGTGTTACTATAAAGTTCTTATAAGTAAATAACATACTAGCTTGCCTTGTCTGAGGTCATGTGATACAAACAGCAATTATTTCACAGATAATTCGGTGGATGTCTCTCAGTTACCATGAATGAGGTGCTGACAATTAACCCCACCCCCGGCTCTGACATCTTTCAACACTATCCTTCCCTTATGGTTCGCCTCATAGCTCACTGTGTGAACTCTGCATCAGACTTCCCCTTTGACAAACATCGACTGGCCGGACATAGTTCTAAAGCCGCTCTTCCCTGGATCCTGGACGTATCTGATGGTCGGGTGACAATATTTTGAGCATCTGATAGTGGGACTTCCTCCCAGTGGATGGTTCTCGGATGCGCTTACACTTGGACACAGATCGAGTCCTGTTAGACTCTGACCCAGGCCTTTATGTCACGGCAAGCAATGAGATATCAGATCTGTCTGGTGACACCCGGCCTTACGTAGTAAATAACGTACATTTATACGATCATTACTGCACCTAACAGACGATGCTAATGAGCTTTTTCGAGTTATTTTATTCCAGTGTCCTCCCGGAGCGTGGAATTTACGTAATCCCAAAATCTCATTGTTTGGAATTAATTATAACGCAAATTACATCTTAATGCAATACAAAACTCTTTATTCTACCAAATGTTGAATATTCACCGAATTCATAATTGAAAGGTGACTTGCTAATTGAATTGACACAGCGTATTTGATATGTCAGGACTGATCATGAATATATACTTCACGCGCATGATAATCATGAGCTGTGTGACGTAGGAAAAAAATTCGTTTGCTTGCAAAACGCTGTGGAATAATGAAAATATCCGGGGTTAATGATGTGACGAATAGAATAGTGATACTGTGATAATCTGAACGAGACTTGTTCAAAGACTCACAGGATAGACTCGTCGTATCACAGGTCCACCTCATAACCTGGAAATGTCTGATGGTATTTCCTGCCCACTAACAATAACAGAATTGGTCGCAATACCTTTCGTCTGTCAACCATCCGCCACTGTGAACTGTGACAGCGACATGCCGTCCAGCAATGTGTGGTGTGGTGGACGAGAGCGACTGATGTGAGGGACTCTGGCCACCCTGTTGAGGCGCTATAAAGAATATAACACACAACATTCAACAGCACACCTAACATTCAACAGTCTATAGAGAGGAACCGACGTGACTGCGTGGCAGGAGTGTAGCAGGAGAGAGAGGGGCTTCTGCAACTGCTTGGCTACACAGCTGCCAGGTGTGGGTGGGAGGTAAGGATGATCTGAATCACTAGTCCTCCCCCGTCAGGACACACACACACACACACACACACACACACACTGCTCTTTATTGCTAATGGGGGACTGAGCCGGCCGTCAGCTGACCCCGCCAGCATGCTCCAAACTATTCGTTTCAATATTAGCGTTTTACGCTACAAGAACTTGGCTGTGAACATTTTGAAAACTGTGAGTAAACGGTGTGGACTGCATTCCCTGTGTGGAATTTGTAATCACTCTTACGGTGTAGTCTAAATCAGAGATTATTATTATTATTATTATCATTATTATTACTATTATTATTATTATTATTTTCATCATCATTATGATTATTATCACTATTATCATTATCATCTATCATTATCATTATTGTTATGAGTATCAGTATCAACCCTGGGGTTGGGGACAAACAATGCTACCCACGTAATCCTCGAGTCTCGCTGAAGGCGACTTTCTTATGCTTCAGTTTCTAAACGCTGGAATAGAGGAAAGGGCCAAGAGTGCGGTGCTCATCCTCCTCAAAGTATTGCGCTGAGTTGTCTGGATGTGTGTGGATGTATCCGAGATGAAACGAAACTAGAGATCAGTAGGATGTTGGAGAAGGGAAGCTGAATGCTCTAGCTATGAATGAAGCAAAGATCAAGGGTAAGGGAGAAGATTTGTTTTGGAATGCCATAGAGATAAAGACAGGAGTTGGTGTGAGGACGAGAACTCAGGATGGGGTAGCACTACTGCTGAAGTGGGAATGTGTGAAAGAGTGTAAGGAGGAGAGTTCCAGACTAATGTGGTTAAAGATGAAAATGGATTACGACAGGTGGGTGATTATTAGTGCTTATGCACCTGGCCACAAGAAGGACGATAAAGAGAAGCGAGTACTTTGGGAGGGGCCGGGTTAGTGTGCCAGCAGTTTCGATTCAAGAGACTGGGTTTTAGTTGTGGGTGATCTGAATGCAAAAGAGAGTAATGTGGCAGCTGTGGGAATAATTGAAGGCCACAGAGTATTCAGTGAAGGAAACGGACATTGTTAAGAGCTTGTGGAGTTGTGTGCTGAAAAAGGACTGATGACTAGGAATACCTGTTTTAAAAAGAGGTACATACTCAAGTATAAGTGAGTGAATAGGAAAGGTTGTATGCGGGAGTTATTGGATTACATACTGATTGATAGGCGTGCACAAGAGAGACTTTGGGACGTGAAGATGCTGAGAGAAGCAGATGGTGGGATGTCTGGTCATACCTGGTGGAGGCAAAGGTGAGGATTTGTAGAAGTTTTCGGAAAATAGGAAATGATATGAGAGTGATGAAGGTTGTTGAAAGAGAGCTTGGAGAAGAGATTAATGTGAAGAAATACCAGCAAAGATTGAGTGTACAGTGGCAAAAGGTGAGAGTAAACGAAGCTAGGGGGGCAGGTGAGGAATAGGAGGTATTTTGGTTAGCAGTGCTGGCATGTGCGAGAGAAAAGGTTAGCATAAAGAAGGTAGGAGATAGGCAGGTGAGAAAGGGTTATAAAATTTCTGGTGGAAGAAAAGAGATGTGTTTTAGTGGAAGTTACAGGAAGGGAGTGCAAATGATTGGGAGATGTGCAAGGGAAAGCAGCAGGTCAAGGGGAAGGTGCAGGGGTTGAAAAAGAGCGCAAATGAGAGTCGGGGTGAGCGATTATCGGCAAACTTCAGGTATAATGAAATTTCTGGAAGGTAAATAGCGTAAAAAAAAAAAAAAAAGAGAACAGATGGGAGCATTGGTGAAAGGGGAAATGGGGAAGTGGCAACAGGCTGTGATGAGATGAGGAGATTTTGAAGGATTGTTGAAAGTGTTATGGGATAGGGTGGCAGATGTAGGTGTGCGAAGTCAGAGAGTCACGGAATGAGGTGTGGTGAAGAGATTAGAGGTAGTAAAAACTTTCCGTAAGATTGATTGTGGCAAGGACACTGGAGGGGATGGCATTGCTGTTGAATTTCTTAAGAAAAGAAGTGATTGTGTTGTTGACTGGTTAGATAGGATCTTCAATGTATTTTGGATTATGGTGAGGTGCCTGAGGATTGACGGAATGCACGTATAGTGTCATTTATGAAGCCAGGGATGAACTACAAAGGCATAAATTTGTTGAATTTACCTAGTCAGTTGTATGGGAGAGTGGTGACTTTAAAGTGTGGTGGCATGCACAGAGCATCAAACTGAGGAGGAACAGTGTGGTTTCAGGAGTGGTAGAGGACAAGTGGATCAGGTCCTTGCGTTGAAGAATGTGTGTGTGAAATGCTTAGAAAAACAAAGATTTGTATCTCCAGGTATTTATGAATGTGGAGAAACCATACGATATAATCAAGAAAGATGCTTTGTGGAAGGTGTTGCGAATATATAGTGTGGGAAAAAGGTACCAGGAGGTGAAATGTTTTTATGAAGAGATTAAGGCATGCAAGCGAGTAGGTGGAGAAGAGGGATAGTGGCTCCAGGTGAAGGTGGGTCTGCGGCAGTGATGTGTGATGTCACCAGGGATATTTGTTTATGGATGGGTTGGTAAAGGAGGTATATACATGGCCCTTGGAAAGAGGGACAGGTTTACAGTCTTTTCCGGGTGAGGAGGCCTGAAAAACGAGTCAGTTGTTGTTTTCTGATGACAAGACACTGATGGCAAGTTCGACCCAGAAACTGCAAAAGCTGGTGTCTTAGTTTAGGAGAGTGTATGAAAGGAAAAAGTTGAGAGTTAATATAAATAGAAGCAAGGTTATTAGATTTAGCAGTGCAGAGAGACAAGTTAGCTGGGGTAAGAGTTTGAATGGAGAAAACTTGGAGATATGGGATGTTTTAGATGCCTGGTAGTGAATATGGCAGCTAATGGAACAAAGGAAGCAAAAGTAAGAGGTTGAGGTTGCGAAGGTTCTGGGAGCACTGAGGAATGTCTGAAAGAAAAGAGCGAACATGGGAATGCTCGATGGTATAGCAGTCCCAGTGATGTTGTATGGATGCTATGCGTAGGCTATAGAGGAGAGTGCATGCATTAGAAATGTATTGTGTAAGGACAATTTGTGGCGCGATGGGGGTTGATCGAGCTTGTAATGATAGGGTAAGAGAGAGGCGTAGCAATAAGAAGAGTGTGGTTGAGTTAGCTGAAGAGGTTATGCTGAAATGATTTGGACATATGAAGAGAATGAGGGAGAAAAGGTTGACAAAAAAGATATATGCGTCAGAATGGAGGAGAAATGAGAAGGGAGATCAAATTGGACATGGAAGCTTAGGAGTGAAAATAAGGAAAATTGAATGCTCGGAGCCTGAACATGCAGGAGAGTGAAAGGCGTACATGGCTTTGAGAGAATTGTAGCGATATGTTATACAGGGGGCAACGTACGTACTATCAATGGACTGAACCAGGGAATATGCAGTAGCCGGAATAAACCATGGAAAGGTCTGTGGGGCCTGGTTGTAGATATGGAGCTGTGGTTTCGGTGCATTATACGTGATAGCTAAAAATATGGGTGTGAGCGTATGAGGCCTTTCTTCTATTCTTGCCGTTGCCTCGTTAAATCAGGAAACGGCGAACAAGTATAAAGGAAAGAAGAAAGATTCAGTATTAGTATCACTGTAAAGGGACGAGGCTCGATTACAGTGTTGATTAACACAGAAGGAAGCGAACACAATACTCTTACTGTTCTGAAGGTTACGAGATTAGAGAACAGGGAGAGGAAACAGCTGGGACCTTAGTGTAAAGATGGAGCTATAGTAGCGGAACGGGATGAAAAGTTGCGACAAATAAATGAAGAGATTAGAAATCTAATGAATTTCATTAAAGATCAAGAAAACTGGCGGCAGACTTTAGAAAACTGAGAAAAACAATTAATTAGCACGATTTCAGGATCTAGGTCATCGAAGGAACTGAAAACAACGAAAATGAGCAGTCTTTGGGAAAAGGGTGTGAGTATGAAGGAAAGTGTGACTTTTCTGGAAGAGCGAAAGGTACATCTGTCAAAAGATTTGTTTCATGCACAAGGATCATGGAGTAAGAAAGGAAAGAGAAGACAAAGAATAGGAAATAATCTGAGGAGTGTTGAAGAAGCAATTAAAGTAGTAACCTATGCGAAGATACAGATAATTCTGGGACACTGAAAGAAAGAGACAATATAAATTACTAAAGTTACAGAGAAGAACATATGTTCTATCAGAGAAAGAACAATCAGAAAAATATATGGAATCTTCGGTTTTAGCTTTGATAACAAACAGAAGTATCTGTCATAAAAATGCAGATTTTAGAAAGAACCAGCCACCCAGGGGTGGACGAATTTCTCTTGCAAGACAGCCGCCGAGTGAGATGCACCAGAACTGAGTTAGAGAGGCAAGTGGTAGATATCGATATAAGTCGGTGTAGGCCTGTACAATCAAGATGTAATCAGTGACGATTACTCTAATCATTGGGATGTGTGGCTGACCCAAGGACCATATGTGCAGTGAAAGAATTTATGGTCTTAAGAATTTTCTTGAACACCAAAGGAAAGAGATCATATTACCTGCCTTTTTTCGAAAAGCGGTCATAACGACGTTGACGGCCCTAATGACCTTGCCAATTGATGGACCTAAAGCCCGAGCAACTAACGAACCAGCCATGTGGCCAAGAGGCACTTCGGCAGACTGGGAAACTTCCTGACTGAAAAACTCATCACGGAAGGGGCTGTTACCGGACTCCGCTTGCACGTGGCTATACCGCAAGCGTAAGGTCACGTTTGTCGAGACTGTAACATTAGCTATATGAAAGAAGCACAGCCTCGTCTTGGGCCTTCGCGTTCAACTCGCTCCAAAGGATTTCATAGGTTTTCCTGATCTTGCGTGGGGTGCTGCTTCGAAGTAGCAGGAGGGCCAGGGTTGTATGATGATAATGATAACGTATTTCAGTATGGTGTTCGTCTAGGGTAAAACATCAAATGGAGAACGAGAGAGATATGAAAATTATAGTCAAAAGTCAGAAAATTGCGTAGGGTGTGAGTGAGCAAAAGATGCTACAGAGCAGATCGTCCCCGCCATTAGCACACACAGATCAGGTACACTAAGAAGTGCTCGTAATATTGTACAGAAGCGGATGAAATGACAGTAACTCGAGGGAAGCCGAAGCTGAAGAACCGAATTAGGGAAAGCAGAGCAGATACTGCTCGAGTGGTGGAGACAGAATCTTGCTAAAGAGGTTATATCTAACCTTATCTTTCCGGAGGATGCATGACAGCAAAGAGAGAACGAGAAGGCAAGATTGGAGGAAGTTTCATCCTCTTGAAAAGGGCCAGCCTTAAGGATCAAGAATTGCTAGTGGATTGTCCATCTGAACAGCACATAATGGCAAAAGGAACTACAGGGAGCAATAATAATTCGATATCCTCCAACGAATGTTAATGAGCCAGAAGCTATGTTTGACTGAAACCGTAATGACACAATCAGAAGGTTGCAGGAGGCAGCGAGACACGCACTGCCTAGAGATGGTAAAGCTCGAATGATTTGATTTTAGGTGTGTAAAGGAGGAATATCCTCACCAGCATGACAGTGAGCATAACTAGAGTCAGAGGGGTTTCTACACCATCACTCTATGATCTATCATCCGATTAGATATCAGAGATGAAAACTATCAGATATAACACACTGCTTGCAAGAGTGATCATGCACTACTTGAATTTGACCAAGTGGTAAATGAGGACATAAAAAAGATCAGAGAGGAAACCTGACACAAGGGGGAGTTACAATCATGGATACTAAGTTGAGCTAAATATGGAGTGGGAATGGAGTTCCATTACCAATGTAAATAACATTACTGTGGAATTTTCTGTAAAATCTATGATGGAAGGGTTATGACACTGGAACCTTCGGTAGTAAATGAAGAGGGAAAGTTGGAAACGAAAGATATATAGTTTAATGAAAGATGATAAAAGACAAAGGCGTAGAAGAGCAAAATGGAAAAGATATTGGCAGTGCGGTAGCAAGCCAACATTTGAAAAGTATAAGGGAAGAGAACCAAGTTAATTTGAAAATGAACGAAACAGGGGAAAATCTAAAACTATTGTATGAATTTAACAGAAGGAATAAATGTCAAAGGCAACGAGAAAATACGCGATGTAATGAATCATAAGCTCAAAAGTGGAAATTTTTGCGGTTGTTAGAGAGGACACAAGTAGGCTATCGAAGGGTCTTGATCCACATAATATAGTCTCTCCATTTTACAATAAAGGAATGTACATAAACACTTGACAGTCCGCTTGACATACTGTTCAAAATGTCGTTAGAAGAGGGTGTAAAGCTAAGGGGTGGAAGACAGCAAATGTCGTGTCAATCCTTAACAAATAAGATCGAAAAGTGCACCGATCTGCAGACAAGTATCTCCGACGAGTGTAGCCCGTAAAAGATAATCAGAAAGCAAATGAATGAATACTTGCATAAGAAAAACTATTTTTGTGAGAGACAACATGGGCTCAGGGAAAACAGGGTGTGCATTGAACATTTCTCTCAGTTTTCTAAGAAAGAGTGAGTTCTGTTTAACAGAACGAGATAGAGTTGTAAAATGTGTATACTGAAACTGACAGAAAACATTTGACACTATCACACACAGGAGACTTTTACGTTTTTCAACCAATGTAATAATGGCAACAGTGAACATTTCTTTGAATGAGGCAAAACGAAGAGCAACTAGAGTTTATTTCAAGAAATTGAGAGAAAATTTGTTACAAAAGACAAAAAATAACAATTATGGCATCAGAGCCATGGATGATTGGAACGAACTGAGTGATGAAACTGTAAATGCGGGCAGTATATTCAGATGTTTCAAATGCTGGATAATACTAAAGAAGGCAAGAGAGATGGGACCCCACGAGAGTGTATAAAGACCCTCTCCCTAATTGTACAAACAGGTGACCACACATATATCATTACACACACACGTACGCACAGCCTAGGAAATTCATTTTTGTTAGGAACTACTACAAATACAAAAAAAAAATAAATAAATAAGACGTGCACCACATTCTCTTCTTTTATAACTTTCGGCAGTTCTCAGGCGACGTAAAGACTTTACAGTCAAGCGTATCGAGTGAGGTGAGGCGATCCTACGGCTCACGACCACTCCCGTGACGAGCCGGGTCTGCAGCACCTGCTAACGCCACCTGGCATCAGCCGCATCTTTGGTACTGGCAGACGTACGGGCATACCTGATGGCATAATGACCGTGATGGTACGTGTCCGCCTGTTTCACAGCCATAGAATACTCCGGTATTACTTTTGAAACCATGAGGCACACACACACACACACACACCAATATCCGCTAATCACAACGACATGAAAATCTGACCTTGAAGACATACGGAGTGAGAGACTGGAAATATAAAAGATATCTAAATTTTTTTCGTGGAAATCTTGCATACAGTAATGCTGAAGGTAATCAGTGTGCCTCTATTACCTGTGTGCGTCACGATATATGGGACACGGTCACCTCACGTCAACCTTATTCGAATTACTGGCTTCTTCGGCTCGCCTTGACCTTTGCGGCTTGGAGGGCGAGAGGACAGTGTTACACACGGTGCCAGTTGTTTCAGGAATGGTGCCGGTTTATCGAGGTAGGAAACTTTTTTCCGTAATGACAGACCAAATCATCATTATTAAATGCGAGAATGAGAGCGGGAGTCTTCTCACAGTAATGAGTAATCTCTTTATAGTAGATTCTTCCATTTTTCCTTTTGCTCTCAATTACCAGTTTCCTCAGTCACTTTGCGCACTTTCATTGTCCTGAAGTGTAACTGTTGATGCGGGAAGCGAGTAACACGTCGACAGTATCATGTGATTAATGACTCCCGTCCAGGTAACGTCGGTGCGTGTGAAAAGTAACCCGTGTATTTGCAAGCAGTGCAACGTCTATCAGAGCGCCACTTGACTAGTGCGGGACACCTACAAACTGCAGACGTTTGCCCAACGGTCCTTTGAAATTACTGGATCCAGCACAGGTAGCTTATCACGTGACCTAACAGGATACATTAGCGGCGGAGATGTGATGGTAATGCATGGGCCAAATACACATTCGAGTGTATGTAGCCTAAGAATAATCGTTGACACCTGAAAAAGGCGTTATAGATTTTTGAGGCTCTGGTAATAACTTGACGTTGGCAGCCTTAATGACCCTAGCAGTTGACAGACCTGTGAACAACCAACCAATAACCACTGGCAGTACACAGTACGACCCAGACTCCCATGAGTGAGGGGTCTTGCTGATGTAAGATCTCTGGCAGGGCTTTATCTGTGGGACCATCCACCACTCAGCAAGCGGGAAACGCCTGAGAACCTGATGTGACTCTTGCTGAGAAAACCAGCCGAGGAGAACTCAACTTTGATCACCTTGTGAGCCCCTCTACTTAACACTTATCAGCAAAACTTATCAGATGGCCACCCAAGAATATGCAACGAGAAGAAATTGCTCTAGTATTGGCAAACCTGGTGACCATCAGCTACTGACCGCTGAACCACGGAACGAGAGCTTCGTTCCGTTACATGCTACAGGTCCAACTGCTCTCCCCTCGTTCATTTATTTTATCCACCAAGAAGTTGATTTACTACGCGGTGGGACATGTTGAATATTGCCAGTGGTAACCCCGTAGTTAAAGCTGAAAAATCCTGCCAAGTAAACAATCCTTGAAGGTCCTTAAATTCCACTATTTCTGACGTCACGGCATCCACACCTGCAGGCATAAATTCTTGCAAGGAAGCCACCTCTTGCTGGGAACTGATGTCTACGAGTGAGGAAGATACAGATTACGAGCTTTCAGATTATGCAGTTATTCCTACTGGATTCATAACTACCTGTCAAATGATTAACAACACACGAGCCCCGCTTGATATTTTGACGTTCGATAAAGCTAAGCTCCCGGAACGACTCATTACCCCAAACGCTTTGTGTTGTTTCGAATGTCAAAAGTTTGGCCATGAGGAGTTCTGTCGCCTTCACCCTCGCTGTGGTAATAGCGCTGATGCTCGACATATTACTGAGGAATATAAATCAGGATTCGAAAAAATACGTTAACTGTGGAGGGAACCAACTTACCTCATCACGCCTAAGTCACAGATGGTATCACGAGGAGGAGGTCTGCTCAGTTAAGACATGGGGAAATATTTCGTAAGGAGAGGAGCTGCTGGGAACATGGTAGAGGCAATGCTTGCCGGGATTTGTTTGTGAATAGTGTGACTTAGCGTTTTGTACTGTTGTTTGTTGAATGCTTGTGCTGGGGTGAGGAGGGCTCTGTAAAAAGGTTTTGGAAATTGTCGATTGAATGCTTGCTGCATGTCCAGCGCCCTCATCAGAGTTTTATGGATGACAGTGTTGTGCAATGGAGGTGATACCACTTGGTACAAGTTGGAGCACCTGAAGGAATAGCGTTATTTGTGATGGGTATCTGGCGCTGCGGGCAAAGGTACACTGGTGGCCCAGGGTCAGTGTTGACGTCACCGGCTTGAATCAGTAGCTGGGAGATGTTGATCGAACCCTCACCTCTCAGTAGTGGAAAAATTTGTGAACGTGTTACAAGTATGGAGAAAGCGGCAAAAGATCAAGAGGAAGGTGCAGAAGGTGAAAAAGAGGTCAAATGAGAACAAGGGGTGAACGAACACCAAAACACTTCAGGGAGGATAAGAAAATGTTTTGGTAGGAGGGTAATTGCGTGAGAAAAACGACAGAACAAATGGGAACATTGGGGAAAGGGAAAAATGGAAACAGGTGATGATGAGGGGAAGAGGAGATCTGAAGGATTTCTTGATGTATCTGATGGCAGATATAGGTTATCTTTAGGTCAGGAACGTATGTGAAGTGAGAGAGTCATATCATAGCAAGTGGTGTGGCGAAAAGAAGAGATGATGAAAGCCATGTGTAAGATTAGATGTGGCAAGGCGGCTGGAGTGGATGGTTGAACTTTTCTTGTGTAAGAAAGGAGATGACTGTATCGTTGATTGAATTGTTAAAATTTTCAGTGTATAAATGGATCATGTTGAGGTACCTGAAGACTGGCAAAATGCACGTGTAGTGCCACTGTATAAAGGCAAAGGGGACAGAGATGAATGTTCTAATTATATAAGAATAAGCGTTGAGTGTACCTGGTAATTTGTATGGATGAGTGGAGAATGAGAGGGTGCTAGCATGCACAGAGCATCGAACGGGGGAAGAAGAATGTGATTTCAGGAGTGGTAGTGAATATGTGGATCAGGTGTTTGCTTTAAAGAATGTGTGTAAGAAATACTTAAGAGAAACAGATGGATTTGTATGATTTATGGATGAGGAGAAGGCATATGGTAGGGTTGATGATCTTTAGAAGGTGCTACGGAAATTTGAGGTGGGAGGAAAGCTGTAAAGCAGTGAGAAGTTTTCATCAAGAGAGTGAGGCATATGTGCAAGTAGGTACAGAGGAGAGTGAGTGATTCTAGGTGGATGGGTCTGCGATAAGGATGCGTAATGTCACATTGGTTGTTTAATCTGCTTGTGGATGGGGTGGTGAGAGAGGTGAATGCAAGTGACTTCGAGAAAGGAGTAGTTATGCAGCCTGTAAGGGTGTGGAGGACCTGGGAAGTGAGTCATTTCTTGTTGGCTGATAATACGATGCTGGCGGCAGATTCAAGTGAGAAAGTGCATACGCTGATGTCTGAGTTTGGGAGTGTGTTAAAGGAGAAAGTTGACGGTAACTGTATATAACAGCGAGGTTATTATTTTTAGTAGCGAAAAGAGACAGGTTATTTGGATTGTAAGTTTGAATGGAGAGAACTTGGAGGAACTGAAGTGTTTAAGATGCCTGGCAGTGGATGTGCCAGCAGATGGAAGTAAGGGAGCTGAAGTGAGTCGTAGGATGGATGAGAGGGCAAACGTGTTGGGTACATTGAAGAACGTGTGGAAAGAAAGATCACTGTCTTTTAAGGGTAAAACTGGGTACAACTGATAAGACTGTAGTCCCATGAGTGCTGTATGGATGTGATGCGTGGATCTTAGACAAAAATGTAAAGGATGGGGTGAATGTGTTGGGAATAAGATGTCTAAGGACGATATGTGGATTGGAAAGGGTTGATCGAATGATGAATGAGAAGATAAGAGAGAGATGTGGTAATGAGAGAAATATGTGTGAGAGAGCTGAAGAGGTTTGGGCATATGGAACGAATGAGTGAGGAGAGGATGACTAAGAAGGTACACTTATCAGAGGTATAAGGAACAGAGAAAAGAGGGTAACCAAAGAGGAGATGTAAAGATGGAGTGGGAGGTGCTATGAAGGGGTTGTGCCTGAACATGTAGGAGTTTGCGATGCGTGCAAGGGATAGAAAGAACTGGGACGATGAGGTTTACAGGGTAAGATGTGCTGAACCAGGGCATATGAAGCGGCCGGGGGATACCTCGGAAAGGGTTTGCGGGGCCTGACTAAGGATAGGGAGCTGTGGTTTCGGTGCATCACACATGACAGCTAGAGAGCGGATATAAATAAGTAAGGCATTTTGTTCGTCTATTCCTGGTGCTACCTCGATAGCACGGGAATTGGCAAACAAGATCATATATATATAAGCTGATAACAAAGAGAAAAATGAAACATAAGCTTATCGTGTTTCATTTTTTTCTCTTGGTAATCAGCAAATACTAGATCACGCGCACCACTATGAATGTGGATTTCTTCTTCACGGTGAAGTGAAGGTTCTGCATACATACATTATATATATATATATATATATATATATATATATATATATGCATGCATTACCGGACTCTACCGGTATGTGGTTACGCCGTGAAAATAGAAAGTCACCTTTGGCGAGGATATATCATTGTCAATAGAAGAAAAAGAATACAAAATCGTTGAAAAACTTTTAACTACACAGGAGTCGACATTTTCCCTACTACTGATTGTAATGCAGCCTTGAAGCTGCAGGAGCCCCGTAATATATACGTAAATACATACAAACATACGTGATTTATAGCAACGATGTATGTTCGTTTACACTAAGCATTCATCTCATTCCCCTCCTCCTTCAGTAAAAGAGTCTCACAGCCATGGTTGTACCCTGTCGCTCCACTTCCCGCCTGAGAGACCTCTAACCAGCAGCTAGAGTACAATGGACCCATAGGTTATGGCCCTAACCGTGCCTGAGTATGATATATAATGTTGGAGTTACGGCCGGGCTGGATGCCATCACCATAATTCCATGTGTCCGAGGAGAGCCGGCAGTCAGACTACGAGGCAGTTATTCCTGATGTGATCAGTCACTGTTAACACCGACGATCGTTCTTACAGCTCATTGGCTGGGCAATACCCGCATTTGTCGCATTTCCAATTACCAAACATTCGTACTGTGGGACCATTCCCAGCCCCTGATTATCCTATAAAGTGTGGATTTACTGAACCTTTCCATCATAACGACGGTTTAAACAGCCAGCTGCTCGCTCTGGTTGGCCAATGAAATTAGACTGACTACCGGCTGATTCCAGTTTAAATGGAGAGCGTATGGAGTACCCCATCATTTCATTTTACGTCTCATTCAATTAAAACTATTTGGATTTTGTGTAGAGTTTTTATAAACTGGTTTTCATATTCAACAGCATCCTGTGTCGAGTCGCACGCATTGCAAGACGGGTGGAGCCCGTTCTCTTCTCAGAGTGTTTCATTCCAACAAAATCAGCAGGACGGGTGAGTGTAATGGAAGAAGTGTCATACTTTGATTGTAGTGGATCCAAGTGTGAAGCATCCTGTGTACCACAGATCGCAAGCGTTATATGTTATTTTTTTTTTCTGATATTCGCCGACATGGGCGATAACATACCCAAATCGTGGCCTGTCGGATGATATGAAAAATTAAGAACATGAGAAAAGAAAATGTTGATGAAAGTAATGTAGAGTTCCTCAGGCGTTTGTAGGCCTGAATGTTAAAGGAAGAAAAGGTTATAGAAAATGGGTAGGACTTTTTGGGGAGAGAAAGAGGTATTATAACAGTCAATCCTCGTGTGCTTTCTCTCCAAAGACACTCTGGGAAGCTGCAGCCAGTCACGTGATTCTTCAGGTGTGATAGACTTCAGGTGAATAGATTGCAAGTGTAATACACTCAAATTCATATAAAACAAGTGTATTAGACACCAGAGATTATAAACTACGTGTTATACACATTGTGTGACATCCAACAGGTGTCATATACCAACAGGTGTGATCGACTCCACGTGTAACAGGCCCCACGTATGATTAACCACCAGGTGTGATAGAGTCCAGCTGTATATTACACGCATGATAGACTCTAAGTGAGATCCTGCGGATGTGATAGCCTGTAGGTGCGATATACTATGGGTATAATAGACTCAAAGAGTGGTTGACTCAAGCTGGATACATCCCAGATGTGATGGACGAGGTGTTGTTATACGATACCAGTGTGATATACTCATGTGTGATAGAATGCAGGTGTGTTAGACCAGTTGCTGTGGCACGCTACAGGTGTGATATACTCAAGGTGTGATAGAGTCCAGATGTGTTGGACTCTAGGAGTGATATACTACAAGGGTGATAGACTCCAGGTGTGATATAATACATGTGCAGTAGACTCTACACGTAATATACTACAGGTGTGATATACATCTATATTACATACACTGCAGGTCTGATATACTGGGCCAGTAAGTCGTCAGCCTTCAAAGTGAGAGGACGCGCCTGGCGCTCTCTATACCAGCCTTCGACCAGCCTGGTGATCCTCCCTCTACCCGTCTCCTACCATACCGCACGACAACCCCTACACCAGCGCCTCGCAGTCGGCGTACCGTGACGGTATAATCCGAAATAACGAAAAAAAAAAAACGGATATTACACCTTCTTAACAAACAACTGCGATATTTATTTCAGGAAAATATATTTCATGTCTATGGCGCTGCACTAAGCATTTACTATAACTGAGAGACAATGAGGCGTTAAACAAAGGTAAGAATTTGTTCGTACACTCAGCACTACGGCCGATTCGCTGCCTTATCTCCTTGACCGTGGGAAGTCGATACAATGATAAAGTATGATAATTGTTTTGTCTACGGTATGAAATATTTTGTAAATCACTTGAACATACTTTCTATTACAAAGACACAACATCTGTTTTACTATACTTATCATGTGCATGTTAAAAGGCTTTCGTTTTTTACTACTTTTCAGTGGATAACCGAATAATGGGTAATAAATGTAGAATACTGGCAAATTTGGAGCGCGGTGAGGATCAAGCAAACTCGACAATGTGCCGTGAAATGAAACAGGTTGAGAAGCGCTGCCTTACCCAAACAAGTAAAAGCTGATTATGGAATTATATCTTTGTGATCTTCCGACAATAAAGAAAAAATGAAATCAGTGCTGGAAGTGAGCAGTGAGTGGCAACGGTGGCAGGCACAATGACTGAAGCAGGTGGCAGTAGTCAGAGTCCCTTGCACATTACGCCCCAGGGATCGTGGTCAGTGTTTAGCGCCATAAGCCACCACTTAGTCACCTGCCCTCGCATTGCCCCTGTTGCTCGGGTCGTGGGAACACTTGTCCAAATACCAGTACCAAAGGCACTTAGACTCCCTGAGTCTGAATTCACGAACACCTATGTAGCTTTCGTTCTTCCCCAGCTGACCTGGGCATTGCCCACATGGTCTTCCTCCCTGTCCACCACACGATGGGGGCTGCTGGGACGGATGCACAGGGGCGTGATGGTTCATCTTCCGTCTCTCTTGCAACCCATGCCAAGAGACGTACTGGTCTCCCTGACTCTCCTCATTCATCGGCTGAATCTCACCTGACGGTCCTGGAGGAGAGTGCAACACCATTTTCACCACCGTCGCCTCTTGCCACCAGTTCTCCCCTTGCCTTAGAGTTACAGTTCGGCACCACAACTCGATCGTGCGGACCGCGAAAAGAGCAGAGCTGTTTCAGCCACTGTGGACAGTTTGAATGGCCCATCATGTCTGTGTATTGACCGTTTCACGCCTCCTTTCTTTGTTGTGGTCCATCTGTTCTTACTGTTTGTATTCTCTATATTTCCAGCCTTTGGTTGCATTTATTGAAGAAACAGCTGATTATTAGTATTACTATAATCATCATCATTAACTGATGGACTGGGATATCAGATGGCAAATGAATCTTAATGATAAGTGCAAAGTTTTACATATCGTTAATAAGAATGAAAAGGCAAGCTACAGGATGAATTCTGTTAGGCTACAAGAGATCAGCGAGGAAAAATGACTTGGGCGTAATAGTCTCTGGTGACCTAAAGCCGAATAATCGAAAAAAACTTTGGGATTCATAGGGAGGACTCTCGAATTTAAGTATCGGGAAATTATCCTCATCCTATACAATTTACTGGTGGGTTCCCATACTGAATACTGTGTTCAGTTTTGGTCACAGTACTTGAGGAAAGACATAGACATAGAATGGAGAGAGTACAGAGGCTAGCTACCAAGATAATTCCCTGCCTGAGAGGTGTCTCATACAGTTATTCAAAATCATGAAAAGCTTCGATAATCTCAATCTAACGAGCTACAAATGAATATATTCGTCTGATTCAATTCGTAGTCATGGGTATAACCTCGTGGGCAAACGTTTTACCTTGAATGAGGCGAAGTACTGACTCTACTAATTGAGGCTTTACATATACAAATTCAAGCAGAACTAAAGGCAGAATGACAGAGAAGAGTCTCAGAGCCCGTTAACCTCTGTTCCTGACGGTAGAAGCATCAGTACAAGAGAGATCAAACCACCGCCAAAGGGAGAAAGGTTTGGCAGATGAAGGAATGTAAGATCCCATCCCAGCGAAGATTGCCTCCACTAAATGATCAGCACAGCTGGAGGCATCCCTGTCAGCTAAGCAATACTGGTTGCGAGGAAGGTTAATGTAAGAGCTGTTCAAGGATAACAATAAATGAAACCTACTAAAGTGACAAGGTTGGTGTTTCGAGAAGGGGATAGGGAGTGGACTTGCCTATTTTCAGTGAATACCTAAAATTGTGACCGGAAGACGCTAAGGTGGACAGAAAGGAGGAAGGTTCAGGGTCGTGTCACATCAGACACACCACCGTACAGTTTAGGTTGCACTTCTGATATCCACATGCACTGAAGCTTTACAGAAGGATGGGTTGAACTGAAGTGTTCCTAGCAGTAAAAATACTTTGTTTAGTACACTGTCCCTTCACATCGTTCAAACAATATTGATGTGTGAGTGAACCGCTCTGGTTCCCCTGACTGGAGAGAAAAGTTACATGTCTTTTGTAATCTGATTCACTGTGACCACACTTGTATATGTAAATACCTGTCTTATTTATTTCTGGTATATTCAACAACCAGCTCAAGTTTGTATGACACATAATACATTTCTTTCTAACCATGAAGAAACCATTCTCTTTTAACGTCTTATATTCTTTGTATTTTCTATGATAGTAAACATTATCGCCTTGTTTCTTATTCTAAATCCGTAATCTGTACTTCATATTGATACCTTCTGGCATAAATGTACTAAAAAAAATTTACATTCGAAATATAACGTATTTAGGTATAACGAGTTCCTAATAGTTGAAAGTTCTAATCATTAATATGTATCATAGTAATTTGTTGGGCATCATGAATGACCGAAGGCACAATGAACTCGGGCAATTTACATGGAACGCAACATCCTGTAAATACGTCAGCACGATCTGGCAGAGGATATTATTTGAATGTGATGCGCTGAATATCCCATGGAGGCTCCAAACCGAGCGCTGCCGTGTACCCGAAATATTGATGTGTGTTTTGGCAACAGAATATTTAACTGTGAGCCACATCTGGGTAGAGCATTTGGCCGTGTCATCCCAGGTACCACACCAACCAGTGGTAGGTGTGTCAGGTGGTGTCACGTTCATTAACTAATCATTGTATGTAGTTCCTCCTTATTGCTTTCCTTGGATATAGCTGATCAGGAGCAGAGGACTTATTCGGAATCAGTTGCTTTGTTTAAGGGCATCATCCTTGTCTATGTTTGATCCATTCAACATAAGTCTTTTATTTTCTCCGTTGGCTTCTATCGCGTGAAGAATATTTTCTATT
This sequence comes from Panulirus argus, assembly GCA_038088735.1. Classification (NCBI taxonomy): domain Eukaryota; kingdom Metazoa; phylum Arthropoda; class Malacostraca; order Decapoda; family Palinuridae; genus Panulirus; species Panulirus argus. The sequence continues at coordinate 20,390 of JAYMFT010372267.1, forward strand.
ATTTTCTCCTCTAAATCCATACAGTAGAAAATTATCAAGAATATTACCCATCTTTTCACTGTCTGCAAGTCATCTTGAAGCTGTTTTTCGAGGCCTAATTTTCTCTGGAAGGTAAGGGGGGGTTTCATAAAAAGGCCTTTTAGGTCTGACTTCGAGTCTTTGCTGCCGTAACTTCATAATCTCTTTCGGCCCTCCTAATGGCTTTCCTAACTTGTCTGCTTCTTTCGTTATACTGCTCCTTTTACTAAGCCTCTCATCTTGAAAATCTTCTTTTTAGGCTTTTTTATTTTCAACAATAAAAAATTACAGTCTTTTATTCATCCACGCAGGGTCTTTTTTTTTCGATATCAAATGTTTACATATGATAGATATTCCTGATATTCTTTATGGACAGCCCGATGAATACTGCACCTGAATGTTAGAGGTGACCAGTGGTAACCACACTGAGGTCAAACTCGCTTCCCCGACCAGGTCACCCGAGCCAACACTCAGGGGAAGACTTAAACATGTCATAAACTGTCCCATGACAAACAGGTACTCTGACGCTACTTCCCATACTCATAATCATCCCACGTAATGCCACACTGATTTTCTCTGTGACCGCCTCCCCTTAACCTCTTATCTCAACATTTCTTTCCAGTTTTACTCTGCTGCCAAGCAACAGTTCGAGTATACTGCTACAGAGCAGCTCCTCACTCCTGCTCTTCACAGTGACCTCATATCTAGAAGTGTAAGCAACAGATCCACCTGCAATATCCACTTCAAACTTGGTTACTCAGTGACAGAATGGCTACAAAAGATGTTAAAAAAGATATGGAATTTACAAATCTATTTTACGGTGAGGGCTTTACGAGACTAAATCTACAATGTATAAAGAAGCAAAATGAAAGATTATTTGATAGGAATGTTTGAATGGATGAAAGCAATAAACAAAGTGGACATCAGCAAAGGCTTTGATGTGTAACAAGATCGGAAAATATATTCATGAAAAGAATTCGAAACAATTGTTCTAAACTAAACATATATATATATATATATATATATATATATATATGTGTGTGTGTGTGTGTGTGTGTGTGTGTGTGTGTGTGTGTG